>JABXWE010104515.1:0-18955 GCA_014611495.1 Limonius californicus | reverse complement strand
CCATGAGAAAACAAACAAAACAATTAAATATGATACAAGAATAGGAACAAATCCAAGTTTGAAAAAACGAAAATCTTTATAAGACATCTTATGTAAATAATATACTTGCAAGATATTTATTAAAAATATTAAAAATGGTCTCATTTACGTTTTACTTCCTTAATTATTTTATAATTGGTACTAATTTAGGAAACAAAAGAACTCATAAAACTTAATTTTCTTTCAAGTAACTATTTATAGAACTAATCACAAACTATTGCAAAATACCTAACCTCTCCTTTGAGTAAACGTTTAAATTGCTGTTTATCACTTGCAGAAGTTACTTCCACTTAATAGACCAACTCCAAAATGCAATATTTTAATTTTGCTTACCAAATTATAAAAATAAAGTGTTTGATACAAAAACAACACGTTAAACAAAAGTGAAATGTGAAAGAATTTTGTATCAATTATCATGGTAATTATTATTATTAGCTTTGATAAGCAGGTTTTATCACTATACATTAATATAAGATGATGTAGCAGAAAACGATTGGTGATTATACTGTCGGATATTATTTTTAACAAAAAAGAGTTTAGCTTTAGCTTGGAAACAATACAAACAATAACAAAACTAAAAGTCGTCATTTTTTTAAAACAGCTTCACTGAAATGTTATTGTTCATGACTTAAGGTAATAGTTGACATTAGGAAACTACAATAAAATATATTGCTCAACCATCATTTCAATTTATTTTTTTATTTAGATTTATAAGTTTTTGTATGAAAGCAGGATATTACTTGAACATTTCTTAGATTTTTAAACTTGTAAGATAGTTTGAAAAAAAAATTAATTTGGAATACAACTTAAATCACAGTTGTTATGAATAAAACAGGAAGATTTAAAGAAAACAAATGATAGTTAGTAAAACAGAATTATTATCGTGGGGATTTATCAGGTTATCTTCAGCGCTGACTTTACAGATTCACCCCAATTAGCAAGAAAACATATTTTAGTCAAAAATGACCAGAAATCGATTTATCGGATTTTGCATGTCTGTTCTTCAAATATAGTAGATATGATAATTTTAGTTTGTTGACATTCAGCAGCCACTTTTAAATGGTATGTGTTCTGCAATGATCTATACCTACAGTTATCAACTGGCACAATGCCAGTAGTTATTTCATAACCATATAGAAAAATGTAACTGCAAAATAATACTTTTTAAAAAATGTTTAAATATTGTTCATTATTAATTATCACTTTTTACAACTATCCACTACCAACTTTTATATATATATAATAAAAGAATAAAAGCTATCACTCAGAGTGACTTTTCTACTAAAGGCAAAATTAGATAATGCAGTTTTTATGACAGTACACTCTGTATACTAAATTAATTCCTTCACGAATGTGTTAATATGCAGTGTGGCTGGAAAAGCTCTGGTAAAATTTTGGGTGTAAAAATAATTTTTTTTGAAATTTTTCACGGAAATTTTGGGCTGGTTGCATTGGAAGCAATATAAGCAATTTTAACAAGAAGAATATTTGAGTAAGTACCTATAATAATGATATAATTATTAAAAGACCAAACTTTAAACGCGAAAATTTGAAACAAGAAATGACTGAATTCTTACAGAAAGAATTGGACTTGGCAGCCGACTTTGAAGAAATGTTTAAAGTAGGGAAACAAGAACCGAATGTGGCAGTAATAAAACTTACAAGCTTTGAAAAAACAGTAATATAAGCTGGGGTCTAAACGCTAGAGACTAGAAAAATAATGGTTACCGTAAAATCAAAATAAATGGTGTTATGTACGAATGACCCAATAATAATGGGGAGGGGGTTTGAAGTGCACAAAAAACTAAAAGCAAACAGGAAGGACGGATCCACTTGAACAAAAACAGACAAGGAAGCGGGCTTGCATCTGGAAAAAGAAAAGAAAGCAAGAAATAAATTAATTACGGCCACTTGAATGTAAGAAGTTTAAATGCGAAAAGTGCTTTAAAGCAATTAATAAGATGACTAAGATAGTACAAGATCACGGTTCAAGAGACAAATATAAAAGGAACAGGAGTGCTAGAAACGGAATAGTATAATTTTCTCAACAGTGGAGGAGCGTACACCTAGGAAACGGATTCCATTTAAAAAACTAATGAAGGGAAGCTTGCTAGAATTTAAGGCGATAAATGATAGGCTATATTTCCTAAGACTTAAGAGGTAAATACTAAAAGATTAGTGTAATTAATGTACACGCCCCGACAGAAGCTGATTATGAAATAAAAGAGCAATTTTATGAAACATTAAGCGAAGAATATAGAAAGATACTTACCTGCAACACAAGGACAACCAACAAAAGGAACATGGCTGAACCATCAATCAAATAGACCACGTTCTCATAGAGGAAAGATATGTTACCAATATAAATGATGTTAGGAGTTGCAGAGGAACAGACATAAATTCAGACTACTCCCTGGTCTGCATAAAATTAGCATCACAGGTGTCAAAAACAAGTAAATAGAAAATAATAGAAGCAGGAGAGGAAAGATGCGACAAAGGAAATACTACAGAATGAATAGTCAAGAGTCCATTTTAGGCAAGAAATGGAGAAGCAGATGGAGGTCACAAAAGAAGCAACAGAAATAGAAACCAATTTGCAGATAATAAAAGAAGCAGTAACACAGGTTGCCCACAAAAACTTGAAACTAATAGCGAGGGAAAAAAGAAAAGGACAGTTTGATAAAGAATGTGAGAAAATCCTAGAAGAAATTTCAGGCTAAAAATGTTAGCATCTTCCTAAGATAATTTGAAACTGCTTCAGAACTAAATATGTTAATGCATTCATCATCATCATCATCATCGTATATAAATTTTTTTTGTATATTCAACTGTATAGTTAGGGTATTAAGAAGAGTGCATTCTTCAATTTTGCTAAATTTATGATTTATTATACAATTCACAACTTATCTCTGCTTTTATTGATGATTTATTTCCAAAAGTCTTTAATGAAGTCTGAGTAACTTAGTCCAGCATAGCATATCACATATGATGTAGTTTCCTCAGCCAAACTCAAACAACAGATATTTCAAAGCCATTTCACAATGCTATAAGTACAAATCTATATTTTATTGCAGAATTAGATAAATTTAATTCTAGTGGAAAAGTAATTAATGTTTTTTAATGTGATGCACCACTTCTACGGTATTTTGATTCTCATAGTAGATTCAGATCCATCAAAAAAGTTAATATAGCAAAATCTAACTGGAATGGAATTATAGTTCCTTATGCAATAGGAAAACACAGGAATGTCACTGAAATTTGAAAAAGGTGGATACTGAAATATATATAAGGTGATTGTTCTAATTATTTTTTTATTATTATTATGGAGCTTTCACAGGCCTTATAGGCCCATCGCTTTGGTGTGAGGCAATGCTACGCTAATTTGTGCAATACACAACAGGGCCCGATTCTGCGGGTTACCGTGTTGGGGCGTAACCATGCTTAACCTGCTTGGTGTGTGGTGTATTTATTTTTTGTGTAAATGATCTTGTTACTCCTCTAGTGCGATCATAACACGAAGAGTGCCATTAATTTAATCCCCAATGACAAATGGAGACCAGGACCCAGTACCGATCACCCAGGGAATTAGAAACATTTCCGACCCTGGAGTGATTCGAACCGGGAAGCGTTTGGACTATTATATCTAGAGCCTGGCTCCGTTATCACTGAGCCACCCCAATACTGACTGTTCTAATATTAACTCTAGTTACTCCAAAACTTTTACAGGCGCTTTAATAAAAATGTTATCATGTCTATAAAAGGCGGCATACTACATGAGACCATTGATGTACTGAATTTGTGCTTGAATAAAACTCTTGAAAATAACGTTAGCTTACTAATTTTAAAACGTGTAAAACTTCAATTTATCTACTAGATAATGAGACAAATATATTTGTAACTCTGTTAGCAAATAAATACAAACAATTAATAATGTATTTGAGCTCGTCATGATATTTTACCCATACAGTATAATTTTCATCACGCTATCTATGAGTTTCGGAGTAATTTTGTATTGTATTGTGTTTTGTTTGTGTGAGATCTAGAATGAGATTTTTGAAGCATCTTAGGCCATATTTTGCCTATTGTACACCCTAATTATAAATAAACTATCTATGAGTTTCGAAATAATTAGTATTAGTAGCATTAGTACTCTCTACAGTGGATGAAAGATTGACAGATACTTTCATAAATATTCCAAACATCATTCAACAATTACAAATAGAAAATAATAAAGATGTATGCATTATTTAGTTTTCAGGAAATCAGCACTTTTCACAGAAAATAATCATTGTTTTAACAAAAATTAAAATGAAAAATCTGCCAAAACTAGATAAATATAAGTCGAGAGTTTACGTGAAATTGTGTTTAAAAGTAGTAAAATCAAGCTTTTTACACCTGAAAAGGAAGTGCTACGAGACTATGCACCCCCCCCCCCCCAACCACCAGATACCGCCCTAGAAGAAGGCTCCTATTCACAGCCATTTGAAATACCTTCCATAAAAGGTTAACAACTTTTCAAATGTAGCAGTGCGATGAAATCATTTACAGTTGTAGCTCATCAAAGGATATTAAAATATCAAGTATAGTTCAAATCTGATATTCAAACCAACATACGATCTGCATACTCACAATTGTAATTGCAGCTAAGTGCTATAGACTGAATTATTTCCAAATCAACCATATTTCCGAAATGCTCAATTAAACGTTGCACTGCTTCTTCATCTGTCATTGTTTTTCTTCTTTGCGATACTTTGTTACTTGCCATGTTTACCTATTATAGCAGACAAGATTTACAGCAGCTACTGATTTCACTTTTGGCAGTCTACAGATAAATTAAAGCGTTATTATTAATTATGATAGAGATCTATACAAATTTAATTAAAATGTCATGAAGCATACCTGTGTAAAATTAAATTAAACATTGTATTCTACATCACAATCATTAAAATTCTTAAAAGGAAATACAACTTAGTTGATTTCTACTTCAATTAATACCATTATAAGTTTATCACAATTTAAATACAAATTGAATTTAGAGATTATATTATACCGTCCGCAGTTACCTACGCAGGGGAATTACATATCAAGAATTTTAATCACTGTACATTATCTTTTTAAAAGTATGAAACAATTACTCCACGAGTATACAAATGATAAGCGCATATCCTGTTATGAATAATAACCGCAGTTTGAGTTGCTGTTATACATTACACAAATACGTAAATTTACAAAATGACGAGTCTTTAATAAACAACTAATTTTAGCGAATAAATAAAGAATGTTGGGATGAGTAGAGCACATATGTTTACATAATTAATTTTTGTTGACAAACAAATTTGCGAGCTTAATTTAAATCCTACCTAAAAGTTGTGCCTCAGGATATGCAGTGACATACAGTTTTACTGCCTACACATTAAAATCTGCATTGTTTGGATGGATGTTATTAAAACCTTAACTATTTAAATTACTTTTAATAGATACCAGATTATCACAAATACCTAACCCTAAAAAAAATAAGGAACGTCACGTGTTTAAGATCACATTGGGAGGGGGTGGTGTCATACCTGCAGAAACAATAGCCAACGTAAAGAAGTAAAATCCCCATACATTCAAGGCCAAGACGTGCTTGCTGACACCAGCCAACCCAGCTGATGCTCACGATTCCAGAAAAATATAAGGGAAGCGAAACGTTAATAGTGACATTCGGCAAAATAAGACATTTATAACACCTTAAAAATTAAGTCGCGGTTAATTAAATAATTTTTAGCGATTTATTAGAAAGATCAGCATCGGAAACGTAATTTATCCCAAATTATCAAGTGTTTGACCTATTCTTCATGTTTGGGAGTGGTGATTAAAAAAAACGAGAGGCTGTACAGTTTCGGTAATTTACACTTTCTTATTCTTACCATTACGAGTTCCAGTTTGTTAGTGTGTATTTTGGATTGGTTCATGCACCATCGCAATACCTTCGGTTAACCTAACCTAATCATCTATATCGAACCTAATCATTTCTGCAATTCATAATATCTTTCATTTAGGTGTGATTCTAACATACCCATATTTCGGTATAGCCAGGCTGCGATGCCCCGCAGTAAAAGAAGATCTACTGAAATGAGTACAGCCGAAGATGAGCGACATGCTTCAAAACGACTACGTAATTCAGCCAGGTATTATTATTGCCTTGTTTGTTTGTCATCTCATAGTAGGAGTATAAAACTTTGTTAGATATTTAGTCAGCTTATTTTGCGTGATAGAAGTATAATTAATTAAACTAATACTAAATATTTTAATTTTCCTCGCAATGTTTTCAAAAAATGTAAATTAATAATTGAGTTTTAGTTAAAAGATTGTGGAATAGGGGTGTTGAACTTTACCAAGCCACTATAGAAAAAAAATTATGAAACTTAAAAGAAAAAATCTAAATATAAGTTATAACACCAAGTACATTTTTCTTGCATGTGATATTATTTTCAAATTCTATCTGTCGAAGAACAGCATTCTTACCTCTGCTGTAAAGTTTCATCTGGCAACATAATATATCCGCCCTAAAATACTTTGTAATTATTGCTATTTTTTGCCTAATATTCCAATATAAAAAGATCCGTTTATGTAATAGTACTTTTAAGTTAATTCCACTTGTTTCACAGTCGAGTACTTAACATTAACCTCCACTGACATATATACGTATCTAATACCAATTACTTCTTCAAAATTATGCTGAATTAAATATGTTTATACTTTCTAAAACGCAAGATTAAGAAAAAGTTGTGTTTGGTTATTTTTAGCAATGTTCTATCTGTTAATTACAGCCATTGTTACATGAAAAGGACGTGAACTTGACCTTCATTGCCTCAATCTATTTTTACTTCCTATAGGATTTCCTTAGTTTTCTTTTATCTTGAATACACTTTTTAAACATTCACTAAATTGAATTTAAAAAAACTACAGAGCGCCTGCATGAGCTTCCATTCCTGCTTGTGTGATAGGCAATATTTTTAAACAAGTTAGAAATTAACTGTGGCTGCATTCATGAGCTAGTCATGAGTGCTATTTATAAACTTCTAGAAGAGATCTGCTAAATTATTTTTATATAGTATGTATGTGTTTCTGGGCAAAGGTTCTCCTTCAAAGTGCATAAGTTTTGTACTTGTTGCATGGGTGACAAAGAGTTGTGTATTTTAATATTATAATTTTCTGTAATTAATATAAACATTTCAGTTCAAGGAGGTTTTCGAGAGTGGAGGAAGCTCCATCATTTAGTCAAAAGCGGTGTTTAGCATGGTTCAGAGAATACACAAATCCAGATGACCCTGACACATTGGGTCCCGATGGCATGGAAAAATTTTGTGAGGATATTGGTGTAGAACCAGAGAATGTAGTTATGTTAGTTTTAGCGTATAAGATGCAAGCCCGACAAATGGGCTTTTTTACACAAGAAGAATGGTTGAAAGGACTCACAGACTTACAGTGTGATGTTATCCAAAAGCTACAGACTAAACTCGAGTATTTACGGAATCATTTAAATGACCAGAACCTCTTCAAAGCCATTTATCGATATGCCTTTGATTTTGCTAGGGTAAATTTGCTTGTTATTGAAAGTAGAATTTCTTTACACTTATGTTTTTAGGATAAAGACCAAAGGAGTATGGATATAGAAACAGCAAAAGCAATGTTACAGTTGCTATTAGGGAAACATTGGCCACTCTATTCTCAATTCAGTCAGTTCCTCGATCAGTCAAAGTACAAAGTAATTAACAAAGACCAGTGGTGTAATATCCTTGAATTTTCCAGAACCATCAATAACGACTTGTCCAACTACGATGTAGATGGTGCATGTAAGAAATATCGTCAACATGCTATTTTTTTTTTGCTGGTACTGAGTGTCTGCTATTTTACAGGGCCAGTGATGTTAGATGAATTCGTAGAATGGTTAAAAGCATCAAGAACTAAACCTGCCATAAGTTGAAATTAAATTCTCACTTTTCGGTAGTGTTACTTCGTCAAGGACTCGTGTATTTTTAAATAAGTTGCCAACTAATAGTTAGAAACAACTGTGGAATTTTTGTGTGCACATCGTAACAAAATTTTAATATCTTTGTATATGTAATTATTTATCACTTTTTGAATAAAAATTAATCAGTAACTAAACTTTGTACACACTAGTTAACGAGAATTTGTCACTCTCGAGTTAGTTACGATGTGCTCTGTAAGTTAATATTCACCGCTGAATATCTTTAGGCTATTTATTTAGTAGATAATGTAATGCTGTACTGAATGTCAAAAATTATAGACATATTCTTTTGTATTACTTTGTTATAAATTACACTATTTTTACTTTAGTCAATAAACTTAAGTTCACTGAAAAAACTTTATTTGCAATATCGGTCTGCTTTCATTTTACTTCTACGATCCAATAATGTTTCATGTAGGGTGCCAGAATCCTTTGCCTTTTCAAGGTCTTTAGTATCTTCGGTGTTGATTCGTAGACGTTTATCTTGAAATTTTTGAAATTTCTTGCTGTAAAATAAATCGTTCATTCTCAAGTTATTCTGAATCAGATTTTTGGACGAAGTAAAATATACTTACACATAGTTGATCTCGATTTGTTTTATGTTTCCTTGCTCTTCTTCTGGTGTATCTTTATTAGTACTTATTACTCTTACTGTTTGTGAACGAATTTGGAGTATTTGGTCATCCCCAGCAATTTTACTTACTGCTACTACTGCATCTTCATCTGGATCGATCGACATAAAACATTCGGTAACTGCTTGCAGAGCCATTTTTCGATCCTAAAAATTAATTGAGGAACAAAATTAGTTACTCATTCATTTACAAACTGGTTTTTATTCCTTAAAAGTAGAAAAACTTATATATAATTTGTTACAATCACAGTAGTTGCCTCAACAGGATTCATATTTATTAATAAGTAATGTAATATTTACTTATTAAAGAAAGAAGTATTTCATAAAAACAAAATATTAGTGTTTGTATGGTTTAGAAAGAGAGAAATCGAGGTAGCAACTTTCCAGTCATTTATTTTCTAAATAGAAACATTACAATAGTAAGACCGCTTAAAGGTTGTAAGGAGGGAGAGTCACAATTGAAATAAAAATTAAATTAAAATTGAAATATTCGATTATGCATATATCTCGAGATACAAGTAATTCATTCAAATGATAAAAACTTCTCAAATATATTCGTTTAGCGACGTGGGCATCTCGAATGAAATATTCTATTCATCTCTGAGATGCGAGTAGTTCATTTGAACGATAAAAACTTCTCGGATTACTTTCAGTTTGTTGTCCGGCTTGCAACCAAAATATCGTTTGTGTCTGTATATACTGTGAGTAGTATTTGAATGTATTTGTAATTCTAGCTAGAAGGTACTAAAAGAAAAACTACAGAGTAACATATTTGACTTGTTTTGTGTGATGGAGTCGCCTGTGCAACTGATTTAGCAAAATAAATTCTTAGAATTTCGAACCGGGCAGGCGTAAGTTATGATTATTTATTTTTACTTTTCCATACTTAAATTCAAAAATATGAATTGTAGAATTTTCTAGATTGGTTATTATTCAATAAAATATATTATTGTCTTAAACTAGATAAATAAATAAAAACATTTCAGCAATTTATGTAACTGTTTAAAAATATCGAATAAACCAAATTCTTTGATCTTAATCAATTATGATCATTTGTAATCTGTCCAGCTCCTGATACTACCTTTTTGTGTAAAAATTTAGTGTCCAAATTGGTTGTCTTGATTACGCATATAAACTATTAATCAACTATATCAAATTAATTAGAAATATTGTTAACATTTAATAACTTATAATAAATATAACAGGTAATACCATAAAACATATGCAATCAGGTTAATCTTACAATGTACTAAACGAAATTTAAATAAATACAGAACAGAATTCGGTCAAAAACTGAAATAACAATTTAAGACAAGAGCAGGAGTGCCAGGGAATCATCATTCGAAAGGCAGGATGCGAGACATGGATTCAAATTAAAATCATTAGATTAGCCCATTACTAATCCCAATCCACTTACCAATACATATAGTTCTTACGATGAGCATTCTGCAGTTTCGGACTAGCGCTTTATTTTTGTACAACACAAACTGAACGCATTTCTGTCTTTGTTAGTTGCTTGCAGATTCATATTTCCGACAAAGACGTATGTCGTAGTGATATCTGCGAAAGAAACAACATCAACACTGTACGTGTGACGTATTTTGTCGACCGACACATTTAGTAGAAAGAAACAGAGGTACTTGAAGAATGTCGCGCTGATGCAGCCAAACGTCACTACCTAAATCTGTTTCCAGCAGTATTTAAAATGCTTTAGAGGTTGATACGGCAATATTTTATTTTCTAAAGTTACCTAAGAGTTTTTATTTACAATGTCGTTTATTACTGAAATTGTGGAAATTGGTATTAAGAGGTTGAAGATAAGTTAATAGCATTTACAGTTACAGTTAATTACAGTTACTGGAATGTATTCTTAAAAATGGTAAATGGTAAAACAGGCGTAAACAGTATGAGTAAAATATACAATAATTTAATAACGAAACTGTACATACCACCACTGTAACCACTGTTGAATACCACCACGAGCAACTAAATTAAATATAACACTATGTAATGTCGTTTACATCAGAATCTGAATCATCACTAAAGAAGTCTTCATCGCTATCATCACCATTGTTAATAGTTATCACTAGTGGTTCAATTTCGTCTAATTTTAGTTCGCGTGATCACCATTAATTTATAGTTTTCTCCGTGTGCTGAACGATTTTATTCCACGTTTCACTGGTACATTCTTCAAGCGATTCGTTCCACATTGCTAAAACACTGCTTTCACTGTATCCATCTCGTCTAATGTGTTTGTCATAATACGACTTGCATATACCCCATATATTTTCGATGGCGTTGAAGTGACAATGGTATGGTGGTAATCGTAGGACTGCGTGATTTTGCGATTCCAGCATTTTGTCAACAACATAGCGCTTTTCTTTTTGGTGTGCCTAGCCACATTTAAAAGAGTTATCCTTAAATCTGTAGGTTTCAACGGTATATTTTTTTGGATAACTAGCTTTTTAATTGACTTTTATTCCAACTCCTTGTGGGCATTTTCTCAATCAATCGGCTATGGTAAGAAGCGTTGTCAAGGACAATTACAGAAGGTTCTCGCAAATTAGGCAGAAGTTGTTTTAGAATCCATTTTTCAAAATTTTCTGCGTCCATGTTATCGTGGTAGTCTGACGATTTTGATTTGGCAGAAAAAATACAGCTGCTGTTTTCAGTAAATCCATTGTGATTGCCAGCATGCAAACTCATATACCTTTTTCCTTCTGATGCTGAATCGGGCCGTTTTACACCTTTTCGGTGTATCGTCTTGCCAAGAGCGTTTGTTGGATCCTTTTGCAAAAATCCAGGTCTCGTCCAAAAACACTACAGGTAAAGGCGATGGTGAATTTGTATTGTCTATATACTTTTATAAAATGCCGTTCGCAATGACACTACACTAGCTTTTTCACATAGTGCTCTACGGTTGCAATCTTTCTTGAATTTAAAACCAATACATTGTAAAAGTTTCCTAATTGTTGTACTGTTTTTAAAGTGACTGGCTTTTTTTCAAGGTACATTCTGTACACTACATCTCTAAACTGTCATTTTTAATGTTTCAGGCATATCTTCAGTTTTTAACTTTTTTCTGGGGCTGTGCTCTATTTTTATTAATGGCAGGTTGTCTTTCCTTTGCTGTACTATATTCCGTATGGTGGGTAAACGTATTTTTAAAGCATCTGCAACTCGTTCCCGAACCGCTACAACGTTGCGTAATGGGCCAAAATTGTCTTTTTCGAGCGGAAAATAATACAATAGATTTAACACAAACTGTTGACACTGCGCATTCAAAAAATTTCCAAACATTTCTAACAGCGTTTTCTTTTTAGAATAGTTAAACACCAACTAACATCCTATGTTGACAAAGGCTCCTACATTGTCATCGAAATAGTTATATATGCCGTATAAACCTCCAAAACATTTTAAATACTGCTGGAAACAGATTTAAGTAGTGACGTTTGGCTGCATCAGCGAGACATTCTTCAAGTATCTGTTTCTTTCTACTAAACGTGTCAGCCGACAGAATACATCACACGTAGTGTTGGTGTTGTTTCGTTCGCAGATGTCACTACGACATACGTCTTTCTCGGAAATATGAATCTGCAAGCAACTAACAAAGGCAGAAATGCGTTCAGTTTGTGCTGTGAAAATAAAGCGCTAATCCGAAACTGAAAACTGCTCATCGTAAGAACTATACTATTGGATAAAATTTAAAAACTTTTGTTAAATCTTACAGTTTGTTAAATTTTGAAAGAGTATGTAATGCATAAGTATATACATATAGTGTGTCCAAGAAAAATACATATGGAGAACTCGGAAATGGTAAGCTAGAGATTTTAACTTAGAAAAATTATTAAGCATCTCAAAGACTACCAGAATCCACACTCAATTTCTAGAAATGAATAGAAACAATATAACAATCAGATACTATAAACGGGTTTTAAAATTATTAGAGCGTTTTTCTTAATGTAGATTTTGAATATTTAATTCGCTTTTGTTTATAGCTAGTATCCTTTTCAAGCTATCACATCAACTTTTTGTTTATTGATATGGGGGTTGATCACATCATTATTGAAAAGCTTTCTTTCCTCTTCTTTTGATATAATGTATAATAGGTTTATTTTCACGAATAACATACTTTTTGCCTATAAACTGATTTCTCACAATGAATAGCCTGTGATAATTAATTTTTGTATAGTAAGCTGCATGCATCAACAAAGGATATAAACAAGGAACTAAAAGCCTACATTTATTGGATGTGTAGTTTTCATAAATTACAAAGATAAGTGAAAGAATCAGCTTTACAAACCAAAAACAACATAAAGTACTGTTTCAGGAAATATAATTATTAAAAAATGTACGTTTGTCGGTACAATACTCCTAAGAAAAGGACTAAGTATGTTTTGTCAACATCTGCATAGTAATATAAGTTTATTTTCTTTGCAGATTATTCTTCCCAAGTTTTATTACTGTAAGCAAGTTTTGCATGATGAATAAGATTTCGAAAGAAACCCTTTCTTATTTTAAATTCTTCTGCAACATAATAATATAAGAAACAAAACAAATAGCTTGTTTTTAATCATATTATCACAAAAAACAAAAAAATATTAACTGCTGTAAAAGAATTAAACAAAATGTATAATTGTAAATGGTACTTTGGCAAACCAACTTTATTTTAGCACTCATACCATTCATTCTATTATGCTTGTAGTTTGTTCAAATGGATATTAGAATATCTGCATGGTGTAAATAATTAAATGTTGGTCACTGTAAGCAAATACTTTAATATATTAATACAGGAAACTCATATAAGTTTAGCATGATCAAATGTGGGACATTGATAGTGGCGTCATCTAAGCTGTTCAGTGGGCAAGTTTTGTAAATTTGGATAATAAATTTACAGATTACTGTTTTAAATTCATGTTAATAAATAAAAACCTAACCCTACAAAATGTTATAAACTTAAGCACTTATTTAAACTTACAAAGTAAAGTAAAATATCATCATTATCAAATATTATTAATTAAACAAGGTTTTAGCTATAATAAAGTAAATGGCATTTGCTTTAAATGTGCGGCAAATATTTTCGACAGCTGCCAAATACAAATCTTAGTGGCCCACCAAACCGCACGAAGCGCTGCAGTCAGTGTCACGAGACTTTCGGCGAAGTTTCCTGTATTAATATATTAAAGTATTTGCTGTAAGTCATGTTTATTGCAATCCAAGGAAAAAGTTCATTGCATTTAAATTTGAGTAGGTGGCTGGCTGGCCAATCTCAAGTCTGCTGTGAAGAAACAGTTTTGTTTTTTTTTTTATAGCTGAGTTTGGAAAGAAACCTATTAAATTTCATAAAAAACTAATGTAGTCCTAGATCTCGCTCTTTCAAAGCAAGCAAGCAAGAATGTAGTCTTTTGTTTTCTTGTTTGCTTCCTTTGTTGATTTTCAGGCTGTAATTCCAGTGTTGTACAGTTTTCTATAAATATTATTTATACAGTAAACATGACAACCACTAATCACAAAAAATAATTACAGCCTCAAAATAAACACAACTGTACCATGATTTAATCCATCTTCACAGATTATTTTCTTCCATCTTCTATAATATTTATAGGTATTTATTGAGTGTTTACTGGCATTTTAAACATAATGAAATAACAGGAAAACACAACATCTTGCAGCAGATGTTGGCAAATGGTACAATAAAACTATCTTTACTAAATAAACAATATTATGATATCCGCAAAAGAAAACTAAATTCAGAAGAAAGTAACAGTAAATCTCCTTTGTTCATTTGAACCGGGGTTTTGACTACTTTTCCACTAAGTTTCTCATAGGGCTAGATTATTAGTGTGTTCGATACATATACTGGAAGACTAACATTATTAAAACTGGACAAATTAGCAGGCTAATGACTGGGATTGATAATACTTGTTGTATGCTGAAGTTAAAATGCAAAATAAAGGGTATTAATGAATAACTGTTATAAATTTATGGGGCATGTAGGGAATTCAAAATGGACCAACTTACAATAAGAAACTCATATATAGAAACACACCATTTTTGAGCTACAGGCAAGTATTGCCAGAATTGTTGGAAGAAGCACCATTGGGGATTTGTCAACAGATCGGTTGCAACATGACGGGCACACATTTCACTTGCCATCCGAGACTACATCAACCAATTATTCGGTGACAATGATGAACTGTCCGAGCGGGATCAGTACCGTGACCGCCACGCTCCCAGGACCTAACTCCTCTCGATTTTATTTTTATGGTGCCGTATGAAAAGTCTGGTTTATGAAACACCTGTCAAATCTGAAGATCTACTAGCACGCAGTGGCATAGCCACGGGGGGATATGGGGATTATATCCCGCCCCAAGGACTAAAAACTTAAAAAATAGCTTCCACTATGAAAATGCATAAGCAGACAAAATTAGAAATATTAGAATGTTTTAGTATCAAGTAATTTACATTAATTACTATTGCTTGTGGAAATCTAAATTTCTCAAATTTGACCGTATTATTTCCATTTAAAATCTAGCAATGTCCCCATGTTTTGCAACAAAATATAAAAAACCACATGGGCCTGTATTTTCTACAAAAATAAATACTGGCACAAGTATAACATAAACCATCGACGGATTCGTTTGAAGAATTGATAACCCATTTCCTCCCAGAAGTTTCCAAAAGCTGCATATTTGCTGAACTAAAACTCTGGTTCGAAAGGTTAAATAGGCTTCCAGTTAAGGTAGGCGCATACTATTCGCATCGCACGGAACGGACGGATCGCATTTTTGTTTGCTATCATATGTAATACTATTGAGTATCGCATATTATCCGCATCGGAAGGATCGCATAAACGGAATTGCGGAATCACATCGTCGAAACACCATCAAATCCGTGAGATGCGGTGTGTGTTGATTAGTCATCACCTGTATGAACTTGCAAAACGTAAAGCCCTGCAAGTTTGACTGAAATGTTGGTACAGTTTATAAGCAGTTGAATATCTGAGTAATGAAAACACTAGATTAAGAAGTTAGTAATAACGAAAGCAAAAATGGATGCTACCCTAATTTCTGTGATACAACATTATGAAGAATTGTACAGTTTAAAACATCCGCAATATTCTGTTTTGCAAAGAAGGCAAAATATATGGGAAGAAATTGCAAAAATAATGAATTAAATACAATTCTTCTTCTGAATTCATTTCGTTTCTACGTGAAAACTGCGGCTGTAATAACGGGACTGCGTAGCTAAGTAGTAAGTGTCACAACAAAATAAAATCCGTTCCGTCTCGACTTTTTGCAAATAGTATGCGATGTAGCCAAATAAAATGCGATCCGTCCGCTCCATCCGTTCCGTGCGATGCGAATAGTATGCGCCTACCTTTAAAGAACAACGAACCACAGACCTACTAGATATGTGCAGTAAAATTGCATATCCAAACATTCATAGACCGCTTAAAATGTTCTGCACACTTCCAGTTTCAACAGCCACACCAGAACGAACGTTCTTGACATTAAAACGAATCAAAACACATCTAATCACACTGTTTGATTTCTCTGTTTTCGAATCGACTTAACGGTTTAGCAATGTTGACGATACACCTGGAAATACTACTTGAAGTAGATGAAATATTTAACGAACTGAACAAAAAACCACGGTGCCTAGATTTTGGTTTGTAATGTTTTTGGTTGAATAACGACTAGTATTCTAAACATATTCTTTTTATTAAGTATTCTTTAATATTTGCACTTTTTTTCCATATAACCTATTAAAAAAAAACGCAAATAAACAGTTACTATAGGTATACGTTGAGAGCTAAGCCGCGGGTTTTCTTTTATTATTGTATATCCCTCTCCAAGGGCCAACTCTGGCTACTCCACTGCTAGCACGTATTCTGGCTGAAGCACACGAACTCCAAACAACGCCTGCCATTGTTTAAGGAGTACACCAAAATATGCTTCAGAGGTGCAATGCTTGCATCGAAGTTGGTGGTCGTCAATTTCAGAAATTATTGTAATGTTGGAAAATAAATCAGATTATTATAAGCAAATAGTGTTTAACTATTTCATATGAGCATTACTCCTAAGTCCAATCTTTGCTCGAAAACGGTGCGTTTCTGGATATGAGTTTCTTATTAAAAGTTGGTCTATTTTGAATCTCCTATGTAGTTTTATAGCCATTATAAATATAACACCTTGTATTTTCTATGAAACAAATAATTTTACCTTTAAACAATTTGGTACATATATACGTTTAAAAACACTCATAAACAAGATTTTTTATATTTAGTCGTGCTGTTACTAATTACAAATAGCACAATATAAACAATAAATGAAAAATAATGCTGTTTGGAATAGTTTTTTCCGTGGTATAAACAGAGTAATACGTAACAACAAAATTATTTTAAAAGAAGCAATAAAAACGAGTTTCACCTCTTTTGTGTCATGTCACTAATCCTTATACTCGCATGTTTTTAACTAAATATTTAAATATATCTGTATGTATTGGATAATGTTCTGATTGTTACCTAATAAAAGTTATCCATGATGCTTCAGAAATTTTTCGCTGCTCCTTAAAAGGCTTACAAATATGCACCTGCAATTTATACCACCCATTCATATTTTCAACAGTCGACTACAAAAACATCAAATATCAAGGTCTCACTTTGGCATCAACAAAAACCTAACAGTTTAACCAAATTTACTGTTTAACACGTTCAGTGCTAAGGCCGCCCATAGGCGCCCAAGCCCGACTCAACTAGAGAGCGACCGGCGCCGATAGGCGCTTTGGAATTTACCACTTTTGTCGGCTTAACAAATTCTTAGCAGTGGATTTGAAACTAACATTTTTGTACAGCATACTAGTTGAGTATTTGGCTGTAGTGTAGTGTAGTTGGTTCGTACCTTTGTGAATTTGTTTGCGTTTTATAATGAATTTAGGTAATAGTGCCGTTCCAGGCCCTTCTGGTATAAAGAGGGCCAGAGTAGAAGTGAAAAATAAAAATAAATTAACCGAGGATGAACTAGAATTGTTGTTATACGACTCATTTAGTGACGAAGATGCTGAAATCAATGATAGTGACAATGAATTTATTGATGATAGTGACGCTGTGGACGAAATATGTAAGTAAATTAGTTGGTTTAATTTTTAAAAACTGTAGCTTAGTATTATCAAATTTTATAAAGCGGCTAATTTATAACAATGATTTTAGCTGACGAGGAGGAGGGTGTATTTAATGTTGTTGTTGGCACGAACATAAACGATAATTCACCTAATCTAGCAGGGCAGGATTGGTCAGATACTTCATCGGGGATGACTAATTTAAATTTTACTGCAAACAGTGAATTGTTAGTTACACCTCCGGCAAATGGAAATCCGATTGATTATTTTTTGCTAATATTGGACGAAAATATATTAAATCAAACACAAACTAATCGGTATGCAGTCGAACTATTTTGCTCTGAAAATGTAGATGCAGGATCTAGAATAGCGCGCTGGAAATATATTACAGTTCCCGAACTGCGAATATTTATAGGATTACTTCTTCATACAGGAACTATCAAAATGAACAGAATTCAGGATTACTGGAAAAGTCATCGGTTGTTTGGTCTTAAATGTTTTGCCGATTTTATGAGTCGCGATCGCTTTTTATTGATTTTGAGGTGCCTCCATTTCGCGAAAAATCCATCTGCAGATGAAGCAAAACCTGAAGATCGCCTGTATAAAATTAGACCTCTTTTTGATTTTTTTAATAATAAGATGTCCCAGGTTTACTATCCAACCAAAGAATTATCTTTGGACGAATCAATGGTACTCTGGAGGGGTCGTTTGGTGTTTCGCCAGTATATAAAAAATAAACATCATAAATACGGCATGAAGCTTTATATGCTGACTGAGCCCAGTGGCCTAGTTCTAAAAGTTGTGTTGTATACGGGTCAATTAGATGATATGGGTGGAAAAGGTCATGCCGAAAAGGTTGTAATGCATCTGATGCAGGACAAACTAAATAACGGCCACTCCATATACATGGACAATTATTACAATAGTCCTAATTTAGCAAAGGAATTATTACAGAAAAAGACCTATTGTACAGGTACACTTCGAAAAGACAGAAAAGGAACACCGAAGACTGTTGTATCGGCTAATCTGAAAAAAGGGGAAACAAAATGCCAATATTTAAATGGGGTCATGGTAGGCAAGTGGAAAGATAAAAGAGATGTAATCTACTTATCTACCGAGTTTGATAATACTATGGCAGAACATAAAAACAA
>JABXWE010104513.1:0-29804 GCA_014611495.1 Limonius californicus | reverse complement strand
CTGCTAAGAATTGGAAATGGGCAATACAAAATTAGGGTAAATCTATTTAATGTATTATCATGAATACTTTATTCGCATTCCGTTTCAGATGTCAAAAGAAGCAGAAGAGGGTGTACTGAAGTCTAGAGCGCTAATTGAAAACATTTTGAAAGAAAATAAAGTCGTTTATGGCATTACCACTGGATTTGGAAATTTTGCCAGAGTTAACATACCAACGGACAAATTAGAGTAAGTATATTGTAAATTTAAAACTAAATCTATATTACCTCTAATAACTTACCTTACTTCCGAATGTACGTATTCTTTATTTCTTGAAGTTCACATTTTACTTGAAACCTGTTTAAAATAGAATCTGAACATATAATTGTATTTTTCAGTTTTTTGATAGTTTTCTGTTATTTGTAAGTTTAAATCTTTTTTCAGCAGATTTAATAGTAACAAAAACATAAATTTTTATTAACAGAAGATTAATTTTTTAAATAATCTTATTGCTTATACAGGTTGTTCTTAAAATTAGAATAAATTAATTTTCGAGATTATTATTAACTATAGCAAATACCTTCAGGTGAAAGAGATACAATTTGAAGTATTTTAGTTCAACAAAATATGATGATTGACGTTCAGTATAAATGGGCACTGTTTTAGTTTTTTTAGAGAATAGCCTGTATTTATAGGAAAAATGGAATAAATGCTATGTTTTCTTTAAAACCTACATACAACTGCGGAACTAAAATTAATAATGAAAGTACTGTATGCAACCATTGGGGATGAATTGATAACATATCGGGAATACAATCTAGATACCAGCTAGAAGAAAAAATCCACCAACTGACCCAATATGCACTATTAGGATTGTGTAAATCTCAAACAAGTTTAGCAAAGAAGATATCAACTATGCTTCTCAATAAATGTTTATTTTGGGGATGTAGGATATGTTTTAGCAGTATATTAGACGTAGGAAGGTTTTCAGAGCTTCTGAAACTCAATTTTATATGATTAACCACGAAATGTTAGTACCAACAAGATGGGGCTTCGGTTCAGAATCCTCACATAATATCATCTTCTTTCAAACCCACTTTGAAGATTGTTTAGAACTGAATTGCTTACATGCTATGAACATATTCTTTGATAAAATATAAATATCACTAGATAAAATCCAAACTATACAGAAAAAGATGGGTACAATCTAAAAGATTTTGCATCGACTCGCAAATAATAAACACAATAAAGGTACTTACATCGAAGACATGGGGGAAATCTGCAAACACACTTTCAATGTTCAGATAAAACTATAAATGCAATAAATGATATCCGAAAGTACTCGAAAAGTTAAAAGAAATAACAAGACCATCTGAAAGAATATGGATATGAGAAGGGAACTGAAGAAAATATTAAATCGGAAAGTTAAGAAGGCAATTGAACGAATATGAATTAAAAAAATAATGAAAGTATTAAAACCAAAACTGGAAAAGCACAAATAAGAGCATAAAAAGACGAACAAGGAGTGGAAACACAGAACTAACAAATATCAGCAAAAGGATTAAAGAATTTTATAAAGAATTATACGAATATAAATCTTACATACAGGAAAAAACTAGAGAAAAGATGTTATTCGTAAATTCAGAATATCCACCAAAAATAACTAAAACGGGAATTGAAAAACGACTAAATGAAATGGAAAATAATAAAACGAACAACATCTGGAAACAAATGCTAGTGGAAAAAAATGCAGAGATGATTGCAATATAAAAAACATTTGCTAAGCTTGGAAAAAGGTGTAATTCCCAAGACATGGAAAAATGCAACATCTTTATTATTCTACAAAAAGAGTGATAATTGATGAATTATATCTTAGAAATGGTTGTCCTACAGCAGCCTTCTATCAATTCGACAAACTATTAACTATAGTCAGGTTGTTCTTAGTCTGCGTGTAAGTCATCAATTACTTGTTAATATTGATAACGCCAATTCTAAGAAACCAAAAATTCGTCTTTTTTGCTATATTACGGAGTAAAATCATGTTTATTCGTAAGGTCGTGTAACGTAGTTGTTACAGTTACGATTTTGATTTTTAATATTTCATAGTTTCTGTGTAAAATAGGAAACTCCATAAAAACTAGAGATTTTGTTTCCTTCACGTCCGCGCCCTGTGTTTTATGTTCACATGTTGCTCTGAACACGAATTCGTATTTAGCGTATTATGTGACATACAGTTTAACATTTTTGGTTGATTTTTCATCGTAACCTTCTTCATCTACTCTATAGGAAGAGAAAGTTACGGCGTTGACAAATGTCTACAAATGTTAGATATAGTAACTCCGCAAATGTGGCAAGATACTGCCAACCATACCAATAATATTATTATGGAGTGGTGGCAAAGGGAGGTAATAATAAATCTAGAGGAATTTGAGAATGAACATGCCGCGATTTTGAAAATGAATAAAAATTAAAAACATTTAAATATAGAAACGTATATCGCTATAAAAAATTTACATGTTATATTCGAATTTTAAATTTTTGATGTGCATGATGGAGGATAAAAATCAACGAAAAAAAAATAAAAGAGTAATACCTACAATTTGTTTTTGCAACAAGAAAAATTATTTCAATGATAAAAAGGACCTTTAGTAGACAAATGTAAATAAAAATAAACTGCGTTAGATTAAATTTAGGTGATTACTATTAATTTTTGAAAACAAAATAACTCGCTCAAGATCGTTTTGGAAAAAGAAAATTTAATAAATTATGTATCTACATTTAAATTCTAAAAACGAGTTTGCAACCAAACAAACACTCAATGTGTTTGGTTGCATACTTTCATTTCTCGATGTATAAACGTATTAAGGTGTCACGTCACCAAATAACTGATGACGTGCACGCAGACTAAGGGCAACGTGAGTTTAGTATAATAGCAAGTAGAACAAATAATAAATTAGAAGCATATCAATCCCGAGAACGGGTAGGATTCGGCAGAGGTTTCAGCACCAATAGAATATCAGCGATTTTCATAGCTTTTATTCATTTTGAGAGTCTTCGTGTGTTAATGGAATAGCTCAGAAATCCCTAAATATTTCTTGTCGCAGTTGTACGATGGACTGAGGTTTTTAGATAACTGAATTTAAGTGAACTCATAGACAGAAATCTATTGTTTTAAAATCTGGAGAACTTGGAGGCCATCTTGTTTCTCTGAAGATTATCTTAAAAATATTTGCTATTATTGAATAGCATTTTGTAGGAGTTTTTCAATGAGGTATCACAAAGCAGGTGTTAACATTTGAAATTTTTTTGTTGGTATAATTAGAGCCTAAGGGGTTGAATGAATAAGGTTACCTTATCAGTCGAAAATTTTTATCGCCCTGTATCTTCGAAACAAAGCGGCTTTTCAAAAATCATCAAAAGACAAAATATTTTTAGAATAGTCCAGGGAATAACCCCTTAAATTTTTGCCGGATGTTTAATAAACACCATGTATATTTATAACAAATGTTCAATGAGACCTCCGTTCTGTTCGAAATACATGTTCTGTCTTTTCAATAACGACATATTTACTGCTTTCAATGATTAAACGGAAATTGTACGATCTAGCTGGCCAGTTAATGAGGACGCTGGGACTTAATCACCACTGTCGAGTCACAAGTGGGAATGTGCTGGAGCACAGTCGTGCTGGATGCACATATTTTCCTCTGGATTTGGAGGGACATTTTACAGGAGTTGAGGCAAATTATTTTGGAAGAAATACAAATATTGTGCACTATTTAGACGTGTATTAAAAAAATTGTTTACACTAAATTCAAAGATGTAAATATATCTTCTATTTAAAAAATAATACCTTGAAGGTACTACGCCGTAGCGAGTAACCCTGTATATTTAAAAATTTGGTTTAAAATGTGCACTTTTTGTACTACATCACTTAAAAAAAAAGAAAAACTTCAAAATAATTTTAATAATGCCAATATTGGACTTTGACGCGCTAATAATCAACCATGTGTATACATATATTTATGACTATGTAGTTTTGAGGTAATAGGTGGTGGTGAATGATTATTTAAATAATATTAATTTATTAAGTATTAAAAGGTATTTTTACTTATCAATTTAACTGCTTATGTTTTAGTAATTTGATTTTTTTTATGTTTCGTGGATGTTACACTTAAGGGATGTAACGAACAAATTCTTTTCAGTCCCTACAACCAAGTACTTCAAACCATTACCAATTATTCGCATTATGGCAACTGCAAATGTCTCACTTATTGTTAATATTTTCCCATAGTTGTGTTGTGGTATTTTTAAAGAAAATCCACTGAGCCTCAAAAAATACCGTGTGTTCCATAACAAAATATTAAAATAACGTGTTTTCAGCTTAAACTATAAGTCGGTTTTATTGTTTTGTCTACGTAAAATACCAATCACCCAATCTATAACTTTTTTACTTTAAACATATTGTTTTTATAGTTAGTAATAACTCGGCAAATCTACGTGACTTGAATTTAAAGTCTGCTCCGTATACGTATCCTTAAAACAAATGTCATATTCAATATATGGTTTAACTTAGTTTGAGTGAAATTATGCAATTGTAACGAAATCGTCACGAAATTGTCAAAAATGTATATGTAAAAATGTAAAAGTGAAAAAATCATAGTATTTTTCCACTTTAGCCGAGATACTGTTTTCTACAGGATTCGCCTTGTACAGGTTTCACTGTAATTTTTGTTTACGTGCCTCATTTTCAATTCTTACTAAATTCCACAAATTTAACTTATAGAGTAATTCACGAAAACCGAAATTAATCCCAGCGTTATTTCATTAAATTTCCAGGGAATTACAGTACAATCTAATCCGGTCACATGCTGCAGGAGTTGGCAATCCTTTGAGTCCAGCAAAAACCAGGATGCTACTTGCTCTAAGGATTAATGTTCTTGCGAAAGGCTACAGCGGCATATCTCTGAAGTCCCTACAATGCCTAATAGACACATTTAACGGTTTGTTACGTAAACACGGGACTATTGGTTGTTTACAACGATCGGTTTGTTCTAGCATCCTGTTTATCTTGGGTACCTGAACAGGGATCAGTTGGTGCAAGTGGAGATTTAGCTCCCTTGGCTCATTTAGCTCTTGGAATAATTGGAGAAGGGCAAATGTGGAGCCCTGAAACAGGATGGGCTCCTGCTAATGAGGTACTCTAATGATTATTCATGCAATCGTGTTTAATTCAAACAAAGTAATTTTACACTAATAGTTTCCAGTAATAAGTAATAATATTAGTTATTTCTAGGCAAAGTTATAAAGTTGTTCTTTACCTTCATAAATTTTCTCACAACTTCTAGGTTTTGAAAGAACATGGACTGCAACCAATGCGATTAGGCCCTAAAGAAGGAATCGCATTGATAAATGGAACCCAGCTTATTACAAGCATAGGAGCAGAAGCTGTAGAAAGAGCTTTGCAGATTGCTCGACAAGCCGACGTTGTCGCCGCCCTTACCCTGGAAGTTTTGAAAGGAACATCCAGGGCTTTCGATTCTGATGTTCAATTGATCAGACCACACAAAGGGCAAATAGCTGTAGCCAAGCGATTAAGAGCTTTACTTCACTCTGATACATATCCTTCTCAGATCGCAGGTTAGTTCGAATTTCAAAGCGCTATTCGATTTATATTGTGTAGGTAAAATGTTTTTATTGCATTTGGATTCCTTACTTACTAGCATCTCTGAACAAGAACAATATTTCTTGTGCTATGCGAAATATTTTAACTCAACTATAAGTGTGTAATTAACAAAATATACAAGTTGAACTGGTTGCCTACCAAGCATGTGGCTATTGATTATGAATATTTTAATACAAATTTAAATAGCTACAATTATAATGTAGTGGAATTTAAAAAATAATAAACTTAAAGCGGACGGCTGTGGAATATTCGGATTAATGGTGGAGTCACGTGACTAAATCAAATGAAAACCGTTTGACAACATGGAAAGCTATAGTAAACATAACATTGCAGCAAATCTATATGGGGAACAGAAAGAGGCAACAAGAATAGAAAGCCAAGTGTCACAAGAAATTTAGATTAGGAAAAGTGTACGTCAAGGGTGCGTGTTATCCCCGTTCCTGTTCAATATATATTTAGAGGAACTGCCCGAAGATACTTCGTATGAAATAGTAGACGGAATAATTATCAATAGCGGAAGTATTAATAATATACGGACGATACGGTACTGCTAGCAGACAATGAAGAAGTGTATCTGATCGAGTAGTGGATAACAACGGGAGATATGGCATGAAATTTAATATAACCAAAACAATAAATAGTGATTATCAGCAGAAGACCTGACATACATACAGATATTGAGGTACATGAAACAACACTACGAAGAGTACCAACGATAGGGTATGTAGGATGCGCATTAAATGAAAGATGAAACCTTTCACAAGAAAAAAGAATAGGCAAGAACAGCATTTAACAAACTCAGAAACATCTTGTGCAATTTGAAATTACACCTACAACTCAGAATTTTAGTCCTCAGATGCGATGTTTTCTCTGTAATTCATCATCATCAACATCATTTGAATCCCTTCGAACTATAGTGTTGAAGAATGATGCTTAGGATCTTCTGAGTTTATCACACCACAAAAGACTAGGTCCTAGAGTGGACGGGAAAGCACCTAGCAATAGAAAAAACCGAAGAAAAAAAGAAAGTGTAAAATTATCG
This sequence comes from Limonius californicus, assembly GCA_014611495.1. Lineage (NCBI taxonomy): Eukaryota > Metazoa > Arthropoda > Insecta > Coleoptera > Elateridae > Limonius > Limonius californicus. Next base: position 23,100 of record JABXWE010104513.1, on the reverse strand, counting down.
GACATACTAGTCGAAACTAAAAATACCATCCATTATAGCTTATCTTACAAGGAAAAACAGAGGGAAGAAGAGGACCTGGAAGGAGACATATAGCGTGGTAACGAAACCTTAGACAATTGTTCGGTATGTCATCTATCAATCGTCATGAAGCAACGAGTGAATATTAAATTTTGTTGTAATTTACGAAACAACAACAAGCAAATATTTTGCGAAAATTGTGAACGATGGTTAACATCTTAAGTTGTATTAATGAGTTTGCAAGGCTTAAAAATTTTAAAGTAGTAAGTGAAAATGTTCAATATATCACTAGAACTGAACGTCTGTCATTTTTTCGCATTGTGGTTTCGGTAGCAAAAGTTGGCTAAATTGTGATAATAAATCACCGAATAACACTAATAACAATGGCAAATAAATGGAACATCAATAAGGGATGATGCGATAAATTGTACACCCGTTCAAAGTCCATCCAGCACAGTCATATGAATGAGTAAAAACAGAATGGAGTTGTGAACAAACATCATTCAAATTTAGCGCGATAATTCAAATTTTCTTAACTGCATTGTCTTTGGTGATGAGTCATAGGTATTCAGAACGATTTTAAAACGAATTGCCACAGCATGCAGTAGACCCGGACTCAAAAGGTTTAATTTACAGAAATCTAGAATTAAAGCATACTGCTTACCTTTTTCGATAAACCGGTGTGATTCGAAGACTTTGTGTGCGAAATCCAAACAGAAAACAGCGTATTCTACGTTGAAATGATGAAGAGATTATTGCACACATTTCTCGAGTGCGACCATAATTTCGAGAAAAAGGACGTTGCTTCTAGTTGCGTCACAACGCACCTGCCCGTTCTGCACTGATTGTGAAGTCATTTTTCATGAAACACGGCGTTTCTGAAATCAGTTATTCATCTTCTTTTCTTTCCTAATGTAAACACTGTCCTCGAAGGTAAACAATTTCAGGATGTAGAGGTATACGAGAAAAATTAAGGAAAATGTAATCCTTGAATTGAAACCAGTTACTTTGGATGCGTTTGTCGACCTGTTATCAGAAACTTTTAGAAGGTTTCAATATGTGTATTAATCTAAACGGAGATTACTGTGAATAAATTAAAAATACTTTTCATGTTAGTTAAATTTTTACTATGATGCCAGTCAGGGCATTAAATTGCCAAACCTCGTATAACTTTTGACTTGATTAGTAACACTCAAAAAATTATGTTAAAGTTACGTTTAAATACTTTACCCTTTACAACAATATGCAGTTGCATATTTTGCTGCTGGTTTTAGCATCCTAACCAGAAAAGTATGGAAAACTATCCACAAAAATAGCAGTTTGTTTTAATGTTGCTTTTTGTTTACATTACCATACATATCGCTTGCACCATAGTAGTATGAGTTTATTACTTCCGGCAATGAATAATATTAAAATTCAGAAAAATTGCTCCTGGAATGTATCAATTTCGTGAAGTAAACGAAATCTTACTGCAAAATTACATTATGTTTGTTTCCAAATGTAATAAGAGGCGAAAAGCCATACTGAGCTTCCACATTGGACATTCTTATTAATTGTATTATTCAATGTAAAGATAATGTATAAAGTCTTGTAAATCCGCTAATGAGTTCGTAGTAAAGAAACACCAGTAACTGTATCCCTGCTGCGTGTTGCGGTGACCTGAACGTACGTAATCGATTTGTCTTAGAAAAAACTTTCCGCCCTTCATCAAGTTCGAACCTGAGTCTGACACATTTACTAATCTAGATAATTTTTATTTCGCAGAGAGTCATAGATTTTGCAACCGCGTTCAAGATGCTTACACTTTACGATGCTGCCCTCAAGTGCATGGAATTGCTCATGATACAATTGAATTTGTTCAAAACGTTATAACCACTGAAATGAACAGCGGAACTGATAATCCTGTATCCTTATAATTAATCAATACAAACACTATCCGAATATTTGTAAAAGCAGTTAAACTTTCCTTAGTAAAAAATAGATTGTTTTTGCCGACAGAGGAGAAATCATTTCAGCAGGAAATTTTCATGGAGAATATCCAGCAAAAGTTTTGGATTATTTGGCAATTGGTGTTCATGAATTGGCTTCTATGAGTGAAAGAAGAGTTGAAAGACTTGTAAATCCAGGTATGCATTAGATAGGGACCTTGGTAGGGGCAGTGCGAATACGCGCTGTCAGTCGAGATCACACTGAAATGCGGCCGCGTGGTCGAACCCCGGCTCAGTTGACAGTATTTCACTTAGTTAATTTTCTGGTGCATGTTGCATGAATGGATAGTATATAAGGGACGCCCGCACCCCCCTGAAGTAATGCGAAAGTGGTTCGGGGGAGGGGGAGGGTAGTATGAATGAATGGAAAAAAAGGTCTGTATTGGATAACTCATAGCAAATAAAATTACTAATTAAAGTTCTAGACAGTATGCATTTTCATCAGTATAAATATTGTTCTCATAGTTTTTACTTTACTGATTCCTCTCTTACAAATTCCTTTGCAGGTCTTACTAAAGTTATACCGTTATAGTAATTAATTTCAGAAAGTACTTTGTGTAGGTAGATATACGTGACATACATCTTTCACATTTTAGCTTTGAGTGGACTTCCTGCATTCTTAGTTCACGATGGAGGAATAAATTCGGGATTCATGTTGGCTCACTGCACAGCAGCTTCATTAGGTAATATCGTAATCATTTTTTACTGATGTCTTCATAAGAGATATTAATAGTTTCAGAAAATAAGGTAATGTGCCATCCATCTTCGGTAGACAGTTTGAGTACAAGTGCAGGCCAAGAAGATCACGTTTCGATGGGTTGCTATGCAGCACGAAAAGCCTTACAAATTGTGGAAAATGTGGAAAACGTTATTGCTATAGAACTATTAGCAGCTTGTCAAGCCATAGAATTTTTACGGCCGTTGAAAACGACTGCACCCTTAGAAGAAGTTTACTGCGCGGTTCGGAAAGTTGTGAGGTGCGCTTTTAATGTTTCAGTGGGTGTTTATGTTTTTGCGCTAAACAATCAATTTTACAGGCCGTGGGATAAAGATCGATACATGTCTCCTGATATACAAGCAGTGAAGAAACTATTGGTGGAAAACAAAATTTGGCTTGCTGTTCAACATCACATTGCGTTTTATCATGCACCAGAGGTAAAGATATATACGATTTTCATACATTTAAACTTAAAACATATATTTTAGGAACGAGAAACCCGCGTTTTCAGTCCAACTGCGTATTCCATTGGAGAAAACCAACGAGAAAAACCAAAAGCTAAGGCCGTGAAGAGGAAACATCAAAATTCCAATTGATGCAATGTAATAGCGCCGTGTTATACCTCAGTAGAAGAATGAACATATGTAGTTTTCCATTATGCTGTAACTTTTACAAATTTGCACTTTAAGAAACATTAATAAATGTGTGCAACCAATTTTTCAGTTACGAAAATAAACTTAATGCATTTTTCTTTACCTAACAAACAAAATAAAAATTGGGGAAACATCTTCAAGCATACTAAAACTGAGATTACGCTATCTACGACACACTCTGTATTATATCACTCCCAGCAGATTCTTAGTAGCTCATTCAGCTACGATCATTCGAGACTCGTAGGATGATAAAGGTTCTTAGATGTTCAGAGATTAGACAGTTGCTGTTTTTATTACATTCATGTACGAAAACACACTAGTATACAGGGTGTATCACGAATACTGAATCATGCTTGTAACTTCACTATTTTAAATTGGAATAAATAAATTTCCACTAAAATGAAATGATAGAAAATGCACTAAAGTAATTCCAAACTTAACTTGTAGAATTTCTCATAAAACCAAAAGATAAATCAATTTTTTAAATAGCATATGATAAAGCATCTGTATCTTTCTGCTGATACCATGCAATGTGTTTTTTAATTAAGAATAAAATTATTATACATATTCATGAAAATCGACGATAATGCAGCACTAATTGTTATAAGCTATGTTTTTCTAACTCAAATGTTCTAACCATATTCTCTCCACCCCAAGTCATGTTTAAAAATTTCCAAGAACGTGCCTATTAGCCACACCTCATACAGTTTGCGAATTCTCTACATTTCTTACGTACTGTTTATGGACCCACTTCTTATTTGGTGTTAATTCGCTAGTAACACCCAACCCAAAATCTTTCTATCCTCTGCAATTTACATGATTCGCGATAGTGTTCTCCATAGGTCAAAATCATATCAATATATTCATCATTTGAATATAATTTCAATATTCTAAACTAAAATGCTGCAATATACTGTACATCAGTGCTAGATAATTCACATTAATAAATAAAGGATTATTGCTCCTGTTACACGTTCAAAGAATGTAATAATTTATTTTACGTAAAATACGCATTCTTAGGAAGCATCAGAAAAATGCGAAGAAGAGTCTGTGACGCCTGACAATAATTTTCAAGGGAAATTCCTCCACACTAGATAAGTAAATATACGGTTAATGATAGCCTCCCGGAACCTCAATCGAAGATGGGCGGTTCTCTGTTTTGCTTGAAAAAATACACTAATTAACTTTACGTTAATTACCTGAAAGGGCGCCACCGACTCATACAAAAATAGTACACTACCATTAACTCAGATGTCGATCGGTTAGTCGGACCCCAAGTTTATTACTTACCTAATTTGTTACTAAACGAATACAATGATAGGGAAACAATAATTAATAAGTCCAATTGCAACAACGATATTTAATGTCAGCATAAACACAAATTAAAGGTTCATAAACCCAAAGTAACAGCATTAAAGTACTTGTGTGTTTGATTCCTGTATCGGTACACAATTACCAGCACGCATTCACTTAATATAGCATCTAACAATTAATATATTTGAGCTAAAGTAAAAATACTGCGTTTTTCTTTACCCTTACAAGCGCCCTCAAAGCCGCGTCATACACCCTAAACGTGAAAGGCCTTCCAACGATCTACAGCGCACGTCAGAAGTCAGAATCGCCGTTAAATCCGAATAAAACGCACTATTACCGCTCAGGCTGACTTACTCTGTATATCAAGTGACATTCCCGTGATTATGTACGCTAATACTTATACACGCTAAGATAACACTGTATTAAGCTGTAAAACGAATTCAAAAAACACCCTATGCAATTACAACCCAGTTTATCTACCCCGTAATATAAAGAAATTCTTGCACATAAACAAGGAGTAATTACATCGACTCAAAAATCATCAAAAAAGGATAAAACTTACCAATCGGTAACTCCGATCGACCCGACAAAATTACAATAGAATGGAAACGTTGATCAAAGCGGCACTAAGACCAATAACGTACATCTAACAATCAACTAAAGATCACGTTATAACTTTAGATTTCCTCAAAAAATCGAGATGAACTCAAAGTGAAGCACGCTTTAGCGAGAAAAATCTAATGCAACGATTCGTTTACTTCTGCCAGACGCAAAAATGTCCAACCGGAAATCCTGTTTTCCCCAAAACTCAACACGCAAAGCTTTTTTTACTCGGAATATTGTACTACAATAAGACAAATCTTGAATTACTTATTTCTATTATAAGTCACCTTTTGATATTTTTCTACATTTTATATAATATTGAAGTTTGTCTCAATACTTCTGGGATACACTATAGATGTTTTTAGTAACTTCTAACTAGTGTAGAGCTGTTGCATGTTGCAAACTGCAAATTTATAACTAGTAGAATGGCTAACAAGCAAATGTGTTTTAGGTAAATTATATGCTCTTTGGTAGTACATTATACATAATTGACACGAGGGAGGGAAACTTCCCAGCAGCAGGCCCCTCGAACTACTTAATACTAGTTAATGTTATCTAAAATTATACAGCTATTTAAACGTCTGGTGATAAACACCACCATCACCATGTGTAAATTGTCTAATATATTAAGCACTGATACATTCGGGTGGGAATGGATTCTGTGCCCATAATTCGTTGTGTACCTGTTGATTTCATCCCGAATCCATGGGATCTTGAAGTCGTTGTGGAGAGTTAGGTTAGAAATGAACTACTCCGCATTTGCTATCGTGTGGAGGGTTTTGGTTTGGAACCTTTTGCAGTATTGCAAGATTCGAAAGTTTCTCGCAGCCCCACAGTTGAATCCCGTAGGCCCACACAGGAATTAACACAGTTTTATACACTAACACTTTGTCGTTTAATGTTAATTTAGATCTGCCTCCCATTAACCAGTGCATCTTTTTCATTTTAATATCTAGTTCTTTTCTGTTTTTGGTGATGTGCGTTTTCCAGGTGAGCCGTCTATCTAGATATATGAAAAGATATCTTACATCGTTCCTGATTGGTATTTGGGTGCCATTCAGGGAGACTGGAGGAGCGGTACCATGCTTTGTCCTGAAAGTTATGGCTGTAGATTGGTTGCGTTTATTTTTATACGCCATTTGTCTAACCATGCTTATGAGTTGTGGAGGTAGCTTTGTAGTATGGCCGATGCATGAGTTGGATCATTGTGAGATACTAATAATGCTGTGTCGCCCGCATATGTGGCCGGAACTACTCTTTCGTGGTGAGCTGTAAATATTGTGTACAATGTGGGTCCCATGACGCTGCCCTGGGAGACTCCGGCTTTAATTTGATGGAGACTAGGCAGGCTTTCTGAATGTTTGACCTGGTAATACTTTTTGCTTAAGTAGGATTTCATTAGTAGGTAGTACTGGTGGAGTAGTGACTGTTTAATTTTGTACAATAAACCACGGTGCCAGACTCGGTCAAAGGCTTGAGTGCAGGTTTACCGGGTTTCAAAATAAGGATTATTTGGCCAAATTTCCATTGTATAGGAAAATACTGTAGCCTTATGACAGCATTAAATATTTGAGTTGAGGTGTAACAACTGGGGGATGAGGTTCAAATATGGTTGATAAGTGATTCGCGAACAGTTCCGCTTATTCATCATCTGTTCTTACCCAACACACTTATTTGATAACATGAACGTTATTGACATATGGTTAGTAGCTGCTTTGCTTACCCAAGTCATGCACAAAAATTATAGTTGCAGTTATTAGCTTGTTTCAAGTTATATTTTAATCACCGTCTTTTAGTTCCGTCACCTTTTTTGTTCCAAATATTAATCAATAAATTTAATTAATGCATTGCAAAACAAGCGAATACCCAAAGAAAGATGCCACAGATGAAAAAATATAAAAAATATTATTAAATAATTTATTTTGTATAACCCTTTTGTCTTTGTAAGACGAAATTACTCTGCTCTTTGGCACATCAAAACCTAAATAGAAAATATAATATGTATGTATATTACTTTAATTGTATTAGATTAAATATCGATAAGGCTAATTATACAACATATAGAGAATAGTAAAGAGGGTACATAGCATTAGAAGCATAGCTTGAAGTACATACAACGCACTAAAATGTGTGTTATAAATAAAACTACATCTGAAACCCGTACTTCACAACTAGTGTACCACCAGAGATTTAGATATCTACAAGATCAATGATCGGCAACCGCAAAATACACCAAAAACTAATACAAAGGAAAATATTAAATATAAAGTTTAAAGACCGCAAAACATACACATGGAAAAGATAACTGGTGTTCCAGATGTAAATGAAAAAAAGGAAAGCTGAAATGGGACGGAATCAAATATGTACCAAGCTATCAAGACGAACGGTTTGGAAAAATTATTACATGAAAACCATACGAAAAGAGAAAAGGTGTAGGGCAATCTTAGATAAAATATAGCAAGAACATTACAAATATCGCAGTATTGCGCTTGATTTTTTTTGGGTATGGCTCTGCTTACATCCCTCAAAAATTAAGCCTATAAAAATCTTGTACCTCAACCCGTCAAACATAATTGCCCTATCCGGTATTGGTAATACCACAAACCGTTTCTGGTATTTTTGTCCTTCGGATTTGATGTTGTATGAATGTAACTCTCATCTGTTTCTAGCAATGGGATGTAAAAACTATACGCGACGTCAAGCCCGAAAGAAATGGCAAAATCATTAAGAAGACGTATGTTCAGGCAGTGAAAAGTAACTAAAGGAAGAGGAAGGGACTTGCTTAGGGTGGTAATGATTCACACCCCCAGACTCCACTCAGGTTAGATCAAACTAATATAAGAATTCATAAACGCAACGAACAATGTCTCATTGCGGAGTTACGACTTTTAGAAGCGAAATCACTTTGTTATCTATAATTTTGGCAACAAGTATATTAAATTATTAGTTTTTTTTTGCTTCTGGTACCTACCCATACACTTTAGTATTTATATATTTTACTTTTTAGTATATATTTATTTTTATTCTGTTGGCATACCAGAAGTGTCGCATTTTACCGTCTTAAAACCATTTCGTTCTACATGCAAGATGCACAAAGAAGATATTTTTGTTAAGCGTTATATATCCAACTCATTTAGTACGAGCGGAGTTTTTTATGTTATCTCCCTAGCTATGGAAACAAAATATTATCGTAATAATTTTATTATGTCAAGTCTCTGTGACATTTTAGAGTGTATTCTCCAAGTTTGACACAACTCGCTTACGATTTGTCATTTCTGTAGAGAGTTAGAAGTGCAAAATTCAGTGATTTAAATCTTGAACACAGAAGCGTCATAAAAGTTCTATCGAAAGAAAGCAATAATCCAAAGAATATACATAAGAGAATGGTGGCTGTGTATGGGGAAAATAGCCCGTCCTATTTTCAAGTTAAATATCGGTGTAAGCAATTCAAATAGGACAGGGAGTCCATTCTGGATGACCCAAAGTGCGGAAGACCTCTTGAAGCACGAACACAAGAGGCCATGAATAAAGTTTCAGTTGTTGCAAAAGAAGCAGGTATATCAGAAACATCTGTTTTTAAAAGGCTGCTCACTCCTGAATAAAAATTGTGCAGGCGACAAATTTCCGAGGATAATTTGGCGGTTTTATCCCAAGATGAGGTCTTCTTTTTTAAAGCTGTAACTGGGGATGAGACGTGGGTACACCACTGGGACCCACCGACGGAAAAAGAGTCCATGCAATGGCTTCATGAGGGTTCTCTACCACCCAAGAAGGTTAAGACGCAATTCTCAGCGGGAAAAGTGATGGCCACAGTTTTCTGGGATGCTGAAAGGATTTTATGGGTTGAATATATGCCAAAAAGGGCATACAAAAACAGGGAATATCTACAAAAATACCTACTCAATTTGAAAGCAGCTATGTGCGAGAAAAGACCTCACAATTTTGCCCAGAAAACTGTGCTTCTGCACCACAACTGCAGACTGCAAAATGCACGAATCGTTAAAGACCCAATTGATGAATGCAGCTTTGAGGAATTACATCTACCTACAGTTTCAACCTCGCCCCCTGTGACTATTATCTCTTTCCAAAACTCAAAACCCACTCGAGAGGGCATCGCTTTTTGTTGAATGAGGACTTAAAAAACTCTGTGGAGTTGTATTTTACAGAGTTATCGAAAGAATATTTTTTCGAAGACATAGCGTTATTAGAAAAACGTTAGAATGAGTGTGTATGCGTTAGTGGTTCTTATGTCGAAAAATAAAATTTTGTTTGTTCTCTAACTTGTTTCCTTCATACTTAGGTATAGAACATAAAAAACTCCCCTCGTACAATAACTAAACATTAATATATATACAAATATTACATCCGATGGTAGATTACAATATATACAAACTAGAAACACCATTTCTTTGGTAATGGGACCCTTAAGATATGAGAAAATAATAATTGAAAATTTGACCTAAAATTGTTTTAAGTACCGCAGGATAATAACAAAAATTTGTGTTCAAGGACATGTTATGCAAAGGAGAGTAAGGTAGAAGTGCACAAAAATTTCTTATCACCTGCCACAAACCAATCCTATTAGGTAGGTCAGTAATTTCTATTCAGTCTGTTTTTGATATTACAAGCCAGACAAGTTTTTACGTGTTTGCCACTTTTGATTTACTTTACAACTAGGTAATCACCTTCTATAGCTTAAATGCATTTACTATGTAGCATCAGCAGTTCTCAAACAAAATTTTATTTTATTTTTTAATTCAAAAAATAAACTTTGAAAAATGAATAGTACCTTTGAATTCTACTTGAGCCAATCTAATACTGATTTAAATATTTGTACCTATTTGTGATACACCCTGTATATAATTTATGTATTACAAGCCATTTTTTGGTACAATTAAAGAAATAGAATACCAAGCTTCAGTAGTAAATGAGCATGATTTACATAATAGAATAATTGAGACGTGAACATCATCAATTAAATTTTACACGCTTGCTCAAATATGAACATAATTTTTGAAACGAATTAGAAAAGGTGTCAAAGTGAATCGAAGCATTTTAAATATTAACTAAATTAAATAAAACCTTGCTATTTATATTTTGTTGATTTACACTTGTTCAGTCTTTAATACAGTACGTTTCCACCACTGGGTGCTATTATCGTTAAATACTAATATAATTAATATTAGTAAAATGATTAATTATTACACTAAGAGATCAACTTAACAGAAAGCAACTATGATTCATTTTTATACTATAAAAGTTATGTCAGTTGCCATGCTATATGTATATTGGATTATGTCAGGCACTTTTAAGGCGGGCAACGCCGGCCTCAGTGCTCTAGTGGTTAGGGCATTTGCCTTTGGATCGAAGGGAAACGGGGTCGAATCCTGCGAGGTCAGTGAGATTCTTCTAGCGGTGAAAAATCTGAAAGTGCTCCTTCTGTTGTATAAGAAGTAAAGCCGTAGGTCCCGTACCACTTCCATGTGTAACACGTTAAAAATCACTGCGGGAGTAGAACCTACCTCAGATAGGCAAAATTCGTAACTAGATTGTATAATGAGCTAAATACAGCCTGAGTGCACAGAGATGTTGGGAAACCGCGTCCTAGATCTTGCTCAATCAAACAACAAGAGGAGCAACTACACTGGCCCACCCTGTCTATTGAAGCATATGTATGTGATTATAAGAACTTGCATTTTATATTGGAATAAAATTTTTAGCCTTTACTAAAGAATGCATTACAATTAAAATTAAATGATTACACTGTGTAAATTCGTATCAATACAAACTCTTCAACAAAAGAAACGGTCTTGTATCCCGATTTCTTCAAGTGGCACCCTTTAAGATGAAGTTTAATTAACAGTACTGTATTTTAATGTACGTGGAGTTGCGTTAGCGACGTGCTCGGGAACGGCCGTATTTTGGGTGCTCTCGATCAAAATTGCGAGACTTTAAAAAATATTTTGGGTACAATCTATCAAGTACCAGTGTGTGCAATTCCAGTGCGTGTGTGTACGGACCTAGGCAGGAAGGAAGAAGGAACACTACCGGCTCTACCTGACGAGCGATCAAAGGTGAAAGATGAGAGATCGACAAACAAAACAACGGGTCGGAGGGAAAAGCAGGAAACGTAGTAAAAAGCTGAGTGATTGAAGGCTTAAATAGCCTTCTGTAGTCTTTGGTAGTATTTGTAGTCAATAAAATAAAATTATAAATAGAAATTGAAACGGTGGCATTTCGTAGCAAATGAATGCAAAACTGTACAAGCGGATAGGCATCTAGGGGCGCTTTTTGGATACAAATGACAAGGGTAGGAAGCAGCTAGCGACCTTTTCAAGCTTTCGCAACCAAAAACTGATAGTCTTGTCATACGGCCATAAAAATTCAAATCGAGAATAATATTCCCAATTGCGACCAACTTCCAAGAAAATATTGCTCGGCTGCAACAGGCAGTCAAGAATACCTTCAATCAAGGGACTCACTCCTGACTGGAATAAAATAGTCGCGTGTTAGTATTTTACTGACGGGCTGGAAAGCTGATAGGGGGTCAACTTAGGTCAATCTAACAAAGGAAACCAAAGCCAAAAATTTAAAATATCTCACATTCAACTGCAAAGTAGAGTATATTAGGGATAATTTAGGTCCAGGAAATTGCAACTGCTAAAAGTAATAAACAAATGGTAAAATTTAATCTCACTTATTTTAATGTAATTTAAGTTACTGCTAATTATTTCAGTGCGTAGATTCCGGTAGGCCAATTAGAGATGGCAAATAGTGGCGTTTAGTATTAATTGGAGGGGCTAAACAGCGGAAAAGGGGTCAACATAAGAAAATATAATGAACAAGGTTAAAGCAAAATTTGGAATTCCTCACGTGTAGATGTAAAGTAGAGTACATTAGGGAAATCTAGCTCTAGGTGTTTGTAACTAAAAGTAGAGGAAAAAACGATCTGAAACTATAACCTCCTTTAATCTCTTTTAATTTAATTTAAATTAATCTCCCTTTATTTAATTTAAAGCGTAGATCCGGGAAAGCCAAATTAGAGACCGCAAAAGTCGCGTTTAGTATTATTTTGAGTAGATAAACTTGGAAAATAACCAACGCACACCAAGCCACACACATGATTCTTCCTCTCCTCCAACAACACAAACTACCAAACGAAATAAAGAAGATAATAACAACTCCATTACACCCACAACTGCTCTATACGGATTGAAAACCACCACAATCACGAAAGCCAACAGAATAGCACTCCGAAGGATGGAAAAGAAAATATTCAAGCTATTTCAACTAACCACAGGAGAAGAAAACATTTCGACAGCACAAGAAATTCTAGACGGCAAAACAATAACGAAACGGCTCACCACATCAAGAATCAAATACTGGGCACATATCCTAAGAAGACCTGCCAACCACCCTCTATAGCAAGCGTATGCCATGCAAACAGAAGAAAAGAAGATCGGAAGACCGTGCTACACGTGAAATACAACATTGGAGAGGGACATCCAAAACACCGGCATGCCTAAACAGACATGGGAGGAATGGGCACGAAGAAAAGTGGATATCCGAAGGGAGACTACGCACTAATGGAAATATCCGATTAAGAATCGACTGAAGAAGAACAGGCTAACGGAGAAGAAGAGAGAGTGAGGAAGGGGAAAACAAAGGAGAAGAAACGAAACATGCACCAATGGGAATGTAAACGATGGATATTTAGCTGGCAACTGCATAGGGGAATGTTAAGGAAAAGAAGGAAGTACAATCCAGATTCGAACCTCCAAGTAAGTGGTAAAACAGTGGGACACTAAGATAGGGGCAATCTGTTACCTTAAAATAATAGATAGATAAGACATACGAACGATGTAAAACTTCATACCAAAGCTATTAGGTTCAGAGGCATAATCGCATAACGGACAGTTGAAATAAGTTTGGGAGTAAATACTAAGTAGTTTAATAGTTATTAGAAAACTAAGATAGGTGCAATCTGTCACCTTAGAACAATAGATAGATGTGAAATAAGAAAAATCTGAAACTCTGATACCAAAGTTATTAGGCTCAAATGCATAATCGCATAACGTACTCAAAAACCCCATTGATGCGTAACTTACTAACTACCCGGTGTTGCAGCAGTGGTGTCTTGCGGTATGCATTGCAAACATGCTAACGTTGTGCAATGCCCCACCCGATCCCACCTTATCCCTTAAATTCTTACCCACCTACAAACGTGGGGTGGGCCTGGCGTAATCCCGGACTGACCCTCGAGTCAGATCCATGTCAGATGATGATAATGATGATGAGTACTGTAATTTAATGTACGTGCCTTTTTGAACGATGGGTTTATTAAGATAAATTTTTTATTCACATTATTTACGCGGCTTTTTCAATTGAAACTCATCTTTGATCAACTAAGCCTTGAAAACAAATGCAATTATTCAAATGACGTTTGTTAATGTTAGTAGTGATCGTTGAATAAATTTTATATAAAGGAAAGATGGGTTTCAATTTAACACGCCTAGTATTATTATGAAAAATTTTAGATTTCCAGTTCACTTGCAAAATGTTTACAATACCTTTCAGTGCTAGTGCTGTGTTAGGAATAATAAAACTTGATGGTGGTAAATACGCTGATATATGGCAAATTAATTCTGACCAGGTCATGGTTAATGTTTACTTAAAATATAAATGCATATTGCATTCTGAAACGTTGCTTTAAGATAACATCCAACGAGTTTTAAGGTCGTATAACAAAAAATGCAATAAAACAAAAATAGTCCACCAACAGCACGCCCATGTTAATAAATCTCATTTATACCAGGTAAAAATGTTAAACCACTACACGTTTGTGATTTTAATGAGTTTATTTGCTATCAATGATCTTGCCAAGGTTGACGGTTTTAAGGTTGTTTTATAGTTTTTAATAACAGCAGTCTCTCAAGCTTGTAAAACTAGAATTAAATATATACAAAAACAGATACTTAAACGAATAGCTAAAAACTAATTTCATTAATAATGGATTTAATTCAAGAACTATGAGTATCAACCTTTAATATTTTCTAACATTTAAACTTTTTTGGTAAATTGGTTATGAGTAAAAAATATTTAGGTCGCAGTTTTCAAAAATTTATTGGAACTTATTGCTTTTCAGTTCCTGGAGAATTTTACGGATCTAGAGTACTTCTAACTTCAACTGTGATTTTTTAACGAGCCATGCATTATAACGTTGGTAATACAATTATTAGTTTTCAATTTTTAAATTTTAAACTTTGGCTTGAAACTAAAATATTTATAGTTATATGATTTTTGAAGTTATTTATTTTTATTTAAGTTTTTCAGTAGCAGTCAACGTCCCAACAACAAACCATAAAAATATCAAGCCGACTGCGAATATAAATTGAAGAAGTGGGTGGTAGGTACTAAACAAATTTACAATTTGGATTTTACTTTTGAAACTCTGTAATTTTTGATATCTTTAATAAAACATTTCTATAAGACACTAAGAAGTTATAAATTAACATACAGTGCTTCCCGAAAGTAACGGATAAATTCTATAAAATCGTTGAGAACAATATTTCAATAAATTACTTGAACACGTCGATTTTTATTTTTAAATTATCATTTGGAGATGTAATTTTTCTCAATGATTTTTGTGGAATTTATCCGTTACTTTCGGGAAGCACTGTATATAACTTATATTAAAATAGCTAGAGGTGAAATCATGTTGTAAATCAGGATTATCGAAGTTATGCATGATATTTTATATCACAGTTCTTTATTAAAAATAGTAAATTAAATACATCTTTGCACATCTTAAACATTTTACCTGTAAACTTACAAAAATTTTGACGAATCAGGTAACACGCCATCGATCACATGTTCAATGAAGGCGGTTACAAATACCTCGCGATAAAAAAGTTATAATTACTGAATACTACAAGCGGGCAAATTAACACTTATAGATCTCATCAATACAAACACAAAAGTCGTAATAAACATGGGTTCGAAAATCAACCATTTTCGAGATATATAGTTTTTTTAAGAAAATAAATATTGCTTTTAATTTTCTGACCATGATTGAAAAATACGCAAAAGCACCGTCGTGCATCAACTACATATCCATTCTATGAATGAGGGGGACATCATTTAACAATAGTCGCAAGGCATTATGCAAAAAGTCGAGATACAATTGGCCAGTTAAACGGTTCCGAAGAAAAAAAGGTTCTATCATATGGGTTCCAAAAACTCCAAGCCAAACGTTAATCGAAAATCGTTGTTGAAGATTCGATTCAATAATAGCATGAGGGTTTTCATCTGACCAAACATGGTTGTTGTGGAAATTAAAAATGCCATTTCTTGTGAAAATAGCTTCGCTGTAAATAAGACGCCAATAACAAAATTTGCGTTTTCCGCAACTTTTGTCGGTGCCCATCGGACAGCATAATCGGGCACAATAAGAGCCTGTATCCTATGCATACGGTATGGCTACAGTTACTCCTCACGTAACATTCTCCAAATTAGGGAAGCATTAATATTTGTTTCAGCAGAAAGTCTTCTAGTACTAGTACCTGGATTTTCTTCAATCCTCCTTGATATGTTAACTTCCGCTTCAGGAGTAGACACTGATCTAGGCCGACCACCACCGTTTCTTGATTTAAATGTGCCAACTTCGGATAAAAGTTGACGCAAATTTATAAAAAAATTGTCACACGGAAGTGCCCGGTTTAGAAATGCTTCAGCATACAAGTGGCATTGGCCTTACCATACATGAAAGGCATATCTGCCATATCCGCGATGGTATACATAAATTACATATACCAACAACATTTTTTATTATTTTTTAAATACCCTGTATAATCATAAATTCTGCAGATTTTGATAAATAACAAACGAATCAGGTTATGCTTCATAACATAACTTTGTAATGTTTGTAACACTTTGGACACGTTTATATTCGACTTCAGTAAACTTTTGACAGACGTACGCAAGAAAGTTAGTACTTTACAAAAATAGGGATATAAAATTTCCAAACCATGTAAAACTTCACAGAGACATACAAAACCGTGACGTGATGAAATATTTTGGTGACGTGCGTTACCTGATTCGCTATACGGACTATATATTCGTATTGGTAATTTTTGTTTCATGTTTTTAAAATTATTACTTTATATCGCAGAAAATAGATATTTATGATATAAATACTAAAAGGGACATTTTATTTTGTGAGAAGGGAAGTTTGGGACAAGACGCCGAAGGCGGAGTGTCTCATCCCTTCTCACAAAATAAAATCACGTTTAGCACATATACCATACACTATTTTTTCTACAAACACCATTAAATGTACAAATCAATGCATTTCTTACGTTATTAAATTTATAAAACATCATTTTGAAACCCAATTATTCAAGAAGTTTATTGTTGCTATGGTAATGAAAATTCGATCGTTTGTTGACAAGGAACTTCAAATCTCGTGACAGCGCCGAAGAAAATTTATTGTTTACAAGTACAACACTGTCCACTTCAGATTACTTATTCTAACTGTAGTTTCTCTAACTGTACATTTAATTAAGTAAATAAATATTTCTTTGATTTAAAATTTCTTAATTTTTTTATAATATAGCACCAGCGTTAATAGTAAATCACTAGTGTTAAAAGTAAATTACTTTTATCATCAGTGCCTTAAAATCACATTTTAGACACTGACAGCATGCGTTAAAATTTAAACTTTTACTGACGTTTGTAGAAAAATGTTTATATAATCAGTTGTGGATTTGTTACTTAGCAGTAAACATTTCAATTCTCAGTTTAAGTGTAGTATTTTCAGTATAACAATAATTACGTTTTGCTACAGAAATAGCTAATAATAGATGTACCTTGGGCAAATGCATTGTCACATATTTTTTTATTGGGTATAAAAATCTAAATTTCAGATAGACGTTTGCTACTGTGTAGAGTCAGAAAACGCACACAATGTTTTCCTTATTTTGCACATATTACTACTACGTTTATATGATTAGTGGATATTTGACGTTATAAAGCCATGGAAATACATACATACGTACTTTCTAGTTACTTTAATGTTATCACATGCGTCATACATTTAGTGCATATTTTATGGTATAAAGGCATGAAAACACATATCTTCTACGTTGGCAGACGTAACTTCTTGTTGAGACTCAGAAAAGGTATATTTTGTTTTGCATATTTTACGGTGTTACGATAAACATCATATGTTCAAAGCATACTTTTCGTTATACGGGTACGGCAATACATACTTTCTAGATTTAGCGAATATACGAATATACAAATACGATGTTACAACATAAGTCCATATAGCTATAAGCACAAGAATTTTACTGCATATTTTACGTTATGGAGACCTGAAAATACATACTTTCTGATTGTAGCACCAATTTCTTACTGTGTAGACTCAAAATGTTAATTTGCAATTTTGTATATGCGGCGACATACATCACACCCTTAGTGCATATATTTTGTTTGTTATAAATGCTTGAAAATAGATATTTTTTAACTGTACCAGAAATGTTCACTATTTTACCGAAAAAATATATTTATTTTAGTTTGCATACGTTGCATATATTAGGATGTTACCACGTACGCCATAAGTGTAGTGCATATTTTACGATATAAGGGCATGAAAATATTTACTTTCTATTTTTAGCAAAAATTTATGACTGTTTAAACTCAGAAAACAGATATTTTATTATACTTATTTTACATACATATACGAGGATAGTTTATCAATTATTGTTCCTAACATAGAAGGCATTGACTGTCAAATGATTTATTTTATTCCTACAAACGCCATTTATTGACATTAATATATACTAAGTTGCAGGTGCATATAAAAGTTATACATTTAATATTACTATGATGCGGGTGATTTAATAGAAATGGAAAAATTCGAGACAATGGCTGTAAAAAATTCCTTTTTAAGAGCGGTTTATCACCGTAGGAACTTTCTAATGAAATGTCCGGAGTATTGAGTGACCCCGTCACATCAAATGATTAAGAATTTGTGCCGCAATTTCAAATTAGAAAGTAAGTCGTGTCAACATACACCAGTTGCTGGACCACCGAAAACAGAAAACATCGATTTGGTCCATGATATGGTACTGAGTAATCGGAGAATTAAAAATTTTGCAAGAGGGATTGGGTCTGAAGAAAGTCTGCGCACGATGGATTCCGAAAATGTTATCACGTGATCAGAAGCGGGCCAAGTTTCTCACTGATGCGAGCAATTTGAGATTAATGGGCACGAATTTGCTTGGATAATTGAAACGATTTGTAACTGTAGATGAAATCTGGATTCATCACTTTGCTCCAAAGACAAAACGCAGATAATCGAATGGTGTCATCGTGGTTTCCCGCCCTCACGAAATTTCTGTGTGACTTCGCCGGCCGGAAAGGATAATAGCAACAGTATTTTGAGATTCTGAGGAAGCTTTTCTCGTTGATTATTTACCGCGTGGTCCCACAATAATGGAAGACTATTCTGCAAAACTCATACCAGAAGTTCGTAAGACTATAAAGAAAAAAAAAAGGCAATGGCTGTTGGGAATGAATGGTTTACAGTGCAGGACAGGGAGTTTTTGACAAGGAGTTTTCGCGCTCTGTATGATTGTTATAGTAACTGTGTTAACCGTTTAGGGGATTATGTTGAAAAATAAAGTTGTTTCAAATGTGTAAGTAATTTGCTTCTATATCAGAGACAATAAATAATGAACCACCCTCGTATTACAAGGTTATGACATTCTTCATACGTTTAGTGCATTATCTTTATTACAAGGGCATAAAAATACTTGCTATAGTTAGTTCGAGGCGATAAAATACGGTAAATGTTTAGTGCATATTTTACGTTATAAGGACATGAAAATGATACAGTTTATACTTTCAGCAAATTAATTATACTTAAATTTTATGGAATTACTTACAATTATTTTATATACTATCTTTGATTCTGTATGTGTTTTTGAAACACATAAAAATCTCATAACTGTGTCTGAACTGTAGTTTTGTTTAGTATAATACAGTATTATTTCTTTGTGGCTCTATATAATGCCACAGTTCCATACAACTTATCAGGAGGTGCTGTTACTCTCTATTTTTTTATTTGATTCCAACAGCAATCAATCTTAGCATTATATGCATATTTGTAGATTAAGAACTAATACAGAGGGTGTCCATAGAAACATTCTGTAGATGTCATTAGGAACATTTTTTTTTCATTTCCTTCTATATATATAGATTGTTTGAGAATGTACGTACAGATATTTATTTTTTACTGCATATTTTGTGCATATCGTATCATACTATAATGAAAGTGTGGACTGTCGTAGTAATTTGATCAATTCTGCTTATAATAACAAATATAAATGGAAAATTATATCCACAAGAGTAAACTGCCGCCATCTGTGCAACGCTACAGTAAGTATTCGGTTGTACTCTTTACTGATTGTAGAAAACAGTTTTTAATGCAAATTCGAAGGTATTAAATAATCAAACTTGCAAAGAAGCATAAAGTTTTGTTTGAAAGTATTTCCGAATTTGCTGGACACAACATGCTTGATTTTTTTTTGCTGCACTTAAATATCTTATTTATAAATATTAAGTACACAAATAACTCTCGTTGCGAAAGGAAACAAACTTTCCAACTAAATGGAAGTCATCAAGTTCATTATCACCAGTGTCAGGTTCTGGTCAGATACGATAGTAAGGTTGTTTCCTAATCATGCTTGAGTAAGTTATTTCAATGATGTACACAACGAAGGTTCTGAACAGTAATTTATAAATATTGCTTCTCGTGTTTAATTGCAGTATCTCGTCTAATTGCGTTTGCTTATAATGCTGCTAATAACTGTAATCACTATTTTGACTCAGTTAATCATTTTAGATGCAGTTCCTTTAGACGACAACGGTGCGTTTGAACTTTCGGTTATACATTTAAATGACTTCCACGCAAGGTAAGTACATTTATAATTTTTTTAAAATAGAATAGTGTACGTTGGAATGATGATGATTTAAAGATACGAACAAATCAGCAACATATCAAGCACATGTAAAACCGCAACGGAAAACTGTATTGGAGGTTTTGCCCGAATTTACACTGCCATTACTCAGTTAGTAAAAGATCGTCCTGATTCGATTGTGTTGAACGGAGGAGATAATTATCAAGGAACTTTGTGGTATAGTGTTTACAGATGGAATGTTACACAACATTTTCTTAATTTTCTTCCATTCGATGCATACGTACGTAAACAGAGAGCTTTATCAGTTTTCTCATTCTTATGTTATTTGAAGACGTAATCATTTTAGACACTTGGAAATCATGAATTTGATCATGGTATAAAAGGACTTGTGCCCTTTCTTAACGCTTTAAAAGCACCAATTATAGCTGCGAATATTGATGACAGTGAAGAACTAGACATTCAAGGGTTGTATAATAAAAGTATTGTTATTGAAAGAAATGGTAAGAAGATCGGCCTGATTGGTGTCATTTCGAAATATACACATGTAAGTACATTTACGTTAAACAAGTTAGGCAATGTTTTCAATTGAATATGTAAATATATTTACGAAACGTCTGCAAGGAATACTCATACTTTCTCTAACTTTGATGAATACTGCAAAGGCTGTGAAAACAAATATTCAAAAGCATTCAACAACAACAGAATTAACCTTTTATTTGCATTAATTTCTTGTTTTTGTAGCAATTATCCAATACGGGTAAGCTGAAATTTCTCGATGAATCATCTTCAGTCAACCGCGAAGCTCAGCGACTTGTTGCGAACGAAGATGTTGATACTATTATAGTCTTATCACATTGCGGTTATGAAACTGATAAAATACTTGCCCAGAATGCAGGTCCCAAGATAGGACTTATAGTTGGCGCTCATTCGCACACGTTTCTTTATACAGGTAAGCACCATTTTGCTAATAAGAAGTTCGCGCACCATATATTTGATTATGCCTATGTCGGGTATGCGCTTATAAATAATATAAAAAATAAACTAAACATACACCATATATTTAAATTAATAAATGGGGACCATTAAAAGATCTATCAAAATCATTGTTTAGTCATCCTGAAATCCAAAACAACAAAAACAAAAGA
The DNA here is from genome assembly GCA_014611495.1 of Limonius californicus. Taxonomy (NCBI): domain Eukaryota; kingdom Metazoa; phylum Arthropoda; class Insecta; order Coleoptera; family Elateridae; genus Limonius; species Limonius californicus. The sequence continues at coordinate 1,677 of JABXWE010104513.1, read as the reverse complement.
TTAAACAAATAGTTCGTAATCATTGGCCGCGATGCCAACCTATTTTTTGCATTCTAAGCAAAAGGCCGAAGATATTTATGAATTCTTACCTGCCTTGCTTTGTACAAATTCATGTTAATTAATAAGTAGAAACAATATTATTAATATTTTCAACTGGTTCTTAAAAGCTATGCAAACATGGATAGTTGTGGAAACACCACCCTTGAATTTGGTTTAGATCTTGGTATTGGGGTTGTATTTCAAAACTTCTAATAACCGTGAATTTTGTGAATGCTTATGAATTTGACAAGTTTTTAATGGATCTAATTTACCTTATCTGCCGCATTAACAACGAAGGTCTAATAATCTGTCGAATTTCAACAAGTATGTATTTCAACACAAGATAGATAATTTTTAAAAGTAATATTAGGGACCCCGATGGAGCAGTGCGAATACACGCTGCCACTCGAGGTCGCAGTGAAATGTAGTCGATCGATCGGCTGTGGTTTCGAATGCCAGCTGAGGCGACCGTATTTCACTCAGTTAAGTTTAGGGTGCATGTTGCATGAGTGGTTAGTGTCTAAGGGACGCCCGCATCCTCCTGAAATATCGCGAAAGAGGTTCCGGAGTGAGGGGGGACGGTAGTACGACTGAATGAAGAAAAAAGTAATATTAACATTTGTAGTTGACAGCATACTGAATCATTTGTTACGGGCCAATTCTCACTACGAGAATTATGGGACGAGGAAAATCGCACGTTGGCGTGCTAAGAAATTTTCGGTACGGCCAAACGCGCTTTTCTTGGACCCGCAAACAAAAAAAGATGGAAAAGGCCAGCGGCTTGCTCAGAGGAGTAGGGGGAGTTCGTAAAAATCGCTTATAGAGAAAATGCTTCAAGTTGTGTACAGGGCGAGTCAGAATAAGTGGGCGCCACCTTCCAAAATCCAGCTGGTTTTGTAGGTCCTCGCGGAAGGCCGAGAGCCCACTGCTTACGGGAAGGGAACTTACCGTGTTTTGTGCCTCCTCCTATATATATATATTTAAAGCTTGCAAATTTCTTACAACAGGTACAAAAGACACAATAAGAGACAGTAAACTTTAAAACACATATAATGAATCTGTTTGGCCCACATACAACAAAATGGCGAGTTATCACACAAATAGTTTAAAATTACAATACTTAAGAAAAATCCTTGAACGTTCGGGGAAAACGACGCCGCTGACTCACAATATTTATTCTGCTATATATCTGTGTGGTCAATGGCGTAGTTTACAAGAAAAATACTATTTTAATATTGTTTTACAAACATTAGCGATTGAAGATCGCTTTTAGGTTATCTACAAAGAGTTCAAAATCGCAAAATTCTGCAAGTTGACGCGAGCAAAAAAAGGTTTATTCTTCTTGACTGCACAACAAAAAAACTGATTCTTTACCTTGACGGTTGCGAAAGACAGGCACAATGTATGGCAATTTCCAGATGTAAAGGATAACACCGGCGAAGACAGGAACCTTCGCTGACATGAAATGGCTGCAGAACCACGGGCGTTGGGCTTTGACGATGATCCGCCGAAAGGCGATTGTACAACTCACTGAAGAGTTGCCTTTCTCCTGGGGTTGAATCAAGATGTTCCCCTTAATCCGGCAATAGCCGACAGTCTGTTAGGTACCCCTTGGTACAACAGCGAAACGGAACACAC
>JABXWE010104509.1:0-14328 GCA_014611495.1 Limonius californicus | reverse complement strand
CGAGAACATGTGGCGGGAAATTCAACGTGGTACATGTCAGTACACCACAATTCCTCCCTTTTTAGATTACAATACATATGAGGAATAGGTCCTAACATAGTACATCAACAATTCACATAATACATGGAGTAATAATACTCTGCACATACATACAACCTCAAACAAACATTACATAGGTTACACATAATTTACATATCTTAATTAGTTAAGGACTATACTTAATGGGTGGCCCCACCGACCTACGAGGTCTTGTCGCGGTGTCTCTACCTTCTGCTGCAACCTGCCCCTGGATTCTATTGACCACCCTGAATGGCTTTTTTGAGCCCTCGTAAAAGTTTGTACCCGGTTGCGCCACCGACCGATCTGGCGTCTTATTGCCTGCTGCCCCTGTCTTATCGTTTGTCGTTTCTTCCACCACCGGCACGTTACGTGGTGCAGCAACGCTACTACGCACTACCCTGTCCTCTCGAGAAACGGAGCCCTGGTCGGTATTACCACTGCTTATTTTGGCACTCACTAGCTTGATGTTCTTAGTGTTACTTCCTGATGGGTTTCCTTGTCCTGGCTCTATAGCTTCTCTTCCAGGTCGATCTTTTTTAGTCTGCTCTTCTATCTGCTCAGCGCGAGCACATATCTGGTCCACATGCCTTGTCCAATACCTGCCATCTTCCAGCAAGCATCTATAATTTTTGCGACCTGTTCTGGCATGTATTTGTGCGGGCTGCCATGTCATTTTGTTTACATTGGTGTAATCAGTTACGTTTACCGGTTCTCCCACTCTAAACTCTTTCTTCTTCTTTCCTTTTGTGTTCTCGATCTGGTTCACTTGTTTGTTTAACACCACCCGTTGAACGCTAGGCTTCAACAAATCAAACCTCCATTTGAGCTGCCGTCCTAACATTAGCATTGCTGGTGACTCATTTGTCGTGCAGTGAGGAGCATTGCGATACATCATCAAATGTCGGCTTACCAATGTATCGATGTCTGTCCCCTTGTTCTTGTTATCAGCCAGCGCAGCTTTCATGCATTTCTTGAAGGTCTTCACTGCATTTTCGGCTGCTCCATTTGTAGCTGGATGACCTGGCGCAATTAATCGATGCTTGATACCGTTCTTCTCTAAGAACTGTTTACATTCCAGTGATGTTAGCTGAGGGCCGTTGTCCGACACCAACATTTCGGGTATCCCCCAGCGCGCAAATGTTTCACGTAGTTTAACTATGGTTGATTTTGTCGTGATATCATTCATTTTAAATACCTCAACCCATTTACTGTATGCATCCAGTATGATTAAGAATTGGTGGTTGTCCACTGGTCCCAGAAAATCGATGTGCACCCTCTCATACGGCCTGGATGGTCTTGGCCACGGAGTCAATTCCGTTTTAGGCGGGTTTGCCATTGTTTGTGCACACGCCTGGCACGATTTGACCATTCGCTCAATGTCTGCATCCAAGAGCGGCCACCATATGTGGGATCTGGCTAACCCCTTCATTTTAACCATTCCTAAATGACTCATGTGCAGCTCTTCTAACAGGTATTTTCGTTGGGATTTGGGAATTACAATCCTGTAACCCCATAAGACACAGCCTTGCTCGGAAGTGAGTTGCTCCTTCCGTTGGAAATACGGTCTTAAGTCTTCCTGTACTTCATGCGGCCATCCCAATCTAACGTAGTTCAATACCCTGCTCAGCGTGGGTTCGTTTCTAGTCTCTCTACTTACAGATTTGAAGTCTATTGGCACACCTTCTGTTTGTGCGAAGTTCAGATAACTTCCCTGGATTGTATGATCGGTCGACACATAGTTTATTTTTAGCGGAAATCTGGACAACATGTCCGCCACCTTGTTGTTTTCTCCTTTAACATGCTCGATCTTATACTGAAATCCTGATAGAAATATTGCCCATCGCTGCAGGCGCCCTGCTGCCATCAGCGGTATACCTTTATTCTCACCGAATATGGCAATCAAAGGTTTATGATCCGTCCGGAGAATGAACTCGTATCGCTTTAAGTATTGGTAAAACTTTTTCACCGACCAATAAATTGCCAAGGCCTCCTTGTCAATCGTTGAATAATTGCTTTCTGCCGGCATATACGTTCTGGATATGAAGGCCACTGGACGTTCTGCTCCATCACTTAAGCGATGTGACAACGCCGCCGCTATTCCATCTTGAGAAGCGTCTGTCGACAGAATAATGGGCAACTCTGGGTTGAAATGAATCAATACCTTTTCCGATGCAATCAATTTCTTGGTCTCCTGGAAGGCCTCTTCACACCGCTTTGTCCACACAAATTCAGCATCCTTCGTTAACAGATCATACAAGGGTCTCATTACTATTGACAGATTTGGTAGAAATCTTCCATAATAGTTCACCATTCCTGCATATGCTTTTACCTGTGTAGCTGTTTGTGGCTCTGGTGCCTCCAAGATCGCCTTCACCTTGTCCATGTTCTTTCGCAAGCCATCCTTGGAAATAATGTGACCCAGATACTGTATCTCTTTCTGGAAGAAATTACATTTTTCTAAATTGCATTTTAACCCTGCATTCTGTAATCTAGCAAAGACTTGCTCTAATCTGGCAGTATGCTGCTCCCGATCAGCTCCGGTGACGATGATGTCGTCTAAGAAGTTCGTCACCCCTTCACGTTTTGAAGCAATTTTTCCAACAGTTTTTGAAAGATTGCGCTGGCTGGAGAGACGCCGTATGCAAGCCTACATACCTTGTATATGCCTGTATGTGTGCTCCATGCCAACATTCTTGATGATTCTTCATCCAGGACCAGCTGATTATACGCTTCGCTGAGATCTACCTTACTGAACTCCTGTCCTCCACTTAGTGAGTTGAAAATCTCTTCGACCCTTGGAAGTGGGTACTTCACCTGTTCCAGATGAGGATTGACAGTAACCTTGTAGTCGCCACAGATGCGAAGAGAACCGTTTGCCTTCAACACGGGAACCAAAGGCGTGCCCCAGTCACTGTTTGATATAGGAGCAATAACGCCCTCCTTCTCCAAGCACTCCAGTTCCTGTTCGATCTTCGGTTTGAACGCCATAGGCACTTGTCTCGGTTTGTGAAAAATAGGAACCACGTTAGGTTTCAAGGACAATTTAATCACCTCATAACTATAACGACCCAGCTTACCGTCAAAAACGCTCGCGTACTTGTCAATTAAGGTTTTGACGTTCGCTTCAGCTGTTCTTAAATTATAGTTCTCTCTTGTGAAATTGAATTTAAAAGCCCCTATGAAATCCCTACCCAACAATGGTGGGCCACCCTCTCATACGGCCACGGAGTATAAGTTCTATTCCAAAAATACAAATCCTGTTCAGAAGGGCCTTTAACATTAACAGTGTTTAATCAAGGTATAGAGCATAGGAGTTTGCTTTGGCTTTCATAAAACAGTATTAACTCATAATTGGTGGTAATGCAACGTGATCACTCTAGTTTCTCTGATTTCATTAAACATTGCAACTGGCAGTCAACTTTAAAACCCTAAAATACACACTGATATTGATCGGAGGTTTTTTACCCATATTAGCCTTATGTATATTGTTGACTTTGGCTGGAATAGATTGCCAAATTGATAACAAAGTATTTAAAAATGAAAAAATACAAATCTGATCGGTATTTAAATTTGAATCAATTTTTGATTATCAAAAATGACAAAAACTTTCTTGTTAAAGTATTACAAAATAAATAAAAAATATTTCAAGGAAGAAATTGTATTAATTTTATTATTTATACTTTGTATAATATACCTACAAATGTATTCACATTTTAATAAGTTACTTTAATGTGTTACGTAGAGAAAATAGTCTACAGTAATTTTAATTTCACTAATTATAGTGAGAAATAATATATCGCTTATTTAAAATACTTTTGTTTGTAGTAATTATGTCCTACTGCAAGTACAACATGGGGGATACAAAAAAAGCTCATGAACAAGCAATAAACGCTGCTTTTCCAAATGCTAGCCAGCCCAGTATGTACACCTTAAATGATGTTGACAGTTTAGCAGAGTATTCAGCAAGTCGATATGCTAAGACAGTTGTTGAATACCAGCAATATTTTGAATATTACAAAAATTACTTTACACAGCAAATTACAGCAGGAAATTCCATTACTTTGCACCAAGATAATCAAATGGATGCAGCAAATGCTGCTGCAGCCGTTGCTCAGTCTGCGATACAGCAAATGCATGCTAATAAAACTTTTTATGATACAACCCATTTAGTTGTACCAAATGGAACTGATGGTAAAAGATACCGTAAGTGTATTGTGTTTTTAGTCCTATAGAAAAAATGTATTATAGTTTTTAACCGATGATTTGTTTTAGCTATTCCGGATCCTACAAAATATACATATGAAAAAAGTAGCGGGTACCATTATGATTCTTCTACTGGTTTATATTATGACCCCAATTCTAACTATTACTGGAATAGTGTGATTCAAAAATACTTATATTATGACCATGAAAAGTTGACATACCTACTAGCACCAGTTTCTTCCTATGAATACCCGGGTGTTCAACAGCCAGTTGAAACGACAACTGAACCAGAAACTAAGAAGCCAAAAGCTGAAAAGCAAGACAAAGTAAAAGTGGCAAAGAAAATTGCAAAAGATATGGAACGTTGGGCTAAAACTTTGAATCAAAAAAAGGAATCGTCTACATCCCGTCTCAGCAACGAAGGTAGCGCCAGTTTTCCAGGAACAGCTGCATCTGCTGATATAGGTTATTCAGTACTAGAAAAGAAAAACGGTGGTCCATCTTCATTAATAACTTGTACTACCACTTACAAATCAGACACTCCTCCTCATGGACTTGTTCATGCAGCTCCACCTCTTGTGGCAGCATATGGAGAAAGTGAATCATCAGATGAAGAAACGCAATCTGATGAGATGGATTTCCTGGATTTCACTAAATTAATCTGTAATCTATGTAAACGTCAATTAACTTCAGCGGAAGCTCTTGCCAAACATGCCAAATTATCTGACTTGCATAAAAAGAATTTAGAAGCTAGAAAAGCCAATTTCAAAAAAACAGAGGGACCTAATGGAAAAATTGTGTACCGTGATAGAGCAAAGGAACGTCGCATGAAATATGGGGATACAGATGAACCACAACCAAGTAAATTAAAAGAAAAGTATTTGAAATCGAGAGAACTCACAGACATTCCTGTTGCTGCTTCTGTAGCTGAACCGATTGGTTCTGAGAATGTGGGAAACCGCCTTTTGCAAAAAATGGGATGGACAGAGGGGCAAGGATTAGGAAAAAGCAACCAAGGTCGAACAACAATTATACAGGTGATGATTTTGGTTATTTAATCACTAAATTTCAACTATTTTTACCTACCGTAACTCATAAACTCAATTCCAAAATTTTAACATTAATCTAAATAAGAAGTTCCATCCAAAATCAAATGCAGTAACTATTGCAATTGTAAATGCTAGTTAGCATTACTGAATAGAATATGGGTTACATTGATGGAAAATGGTGCGAACTTAAGGACTTTTTGGGTAGGTCTAATTATGAAGTAGTTTTGGTTAGTATTTTAGAAAATTAATCTAACACAACCTCCCAACAATTCCTTTACTTTGCTAAATACAATTTTTCTATGAGAGGGGTCGAGTAGCTGCGACGACCCCACATTATTTTATAATCATAGGCAAATTTGAAAATGGCTTTCACTTACATTAAAATCACTTCACAGTTTTTATAATTTTCTTACACCCCATAAAATTATTTGGTTAAGAGGGGCCATGAAGTGGAGGGGCCACACAAATTCCTTACAAAATGCAACAACAGCTAATAGGGGATCGAAGTAGCTAAATTTAGATCATTTTTTGAAATGTAGAAAATAACCTAACTTTCTTTCTGTATAGTTACATAACTATGTAAGTCTATTACTAAACCAAATTGGACAAGTTACCTTCCTTACTAGTAAGCCTAACCTTTTTTTCTGTACATTTACATAGCTATGTATGTTTAATACTAAACCAAATGGGGGGGCTAGATACCATACTAATACAAACTAACCTTCTTTCCGTATAGTTACATAACTATGTAAGTCTATTGCTAAAGCAAATTGGGCAAGTTACCTTGCTAGTAAATACCTAACCTTCTTTCTGTATGTAGAAGTCTGTTACTAAACCAAGTTAGGCAAGTTACCTTCCTTACTAGTAAAACGTAACCCTTTTTCTGTATAGTTACATAACTGTAAATTTAATACTAAACCAAAATGGACAAGTTACCAACTGGTATGCTGGAGACAGCAGTTGGTTAGATTTGGATCTGGTTAGTTACACTTTAGTCCTGTTCCACTTACCTTATTTTCTTGATGATTGTAATTTCAATAAGTAACAAAGTTTGTGTTAGCAAAATATAGTCTTACACCAATTTTTTTACAGGCAGAACAACGTAATAGCACAGTAGGGTTGGGAAATAAAACCGCATATACAGCAGTAGCTGGTGAATCTTACAAGGATTGTGTTAAGAAAATGATGTATGCACGTTACCAAGAACTTACAGATAAATTATAAAATTAAATTGTATATTGCAGTTTCTAAGTTTTTTTAAAATAAACTAACACTTCTAGAGTAATTATTTGATTTTTATTGCTTTTGGATTTATCTTTTTCTACTTTGTTCTTCTAAATTATATTTGTATTATCTGTTTGTTCTCATGAGCTTTTTAAGTTTTTCATTGAACTAGAACTGAGTTTACTGTTACAAGAATAATTTGTACATTTTCTTCATTTATTTTTTGTATATTTGTCATATATTAGGCAATTCAATATTGAATATATTTACTATGATCTTAAAATGAATATGTTTCAATTTAATATCATTTATTAGATAAAATAATAAAATTTTAATAATAAATATTGTAAATTATCTATGGGTTTTATGTCTATTCTTTCTTGTAGCTTCTTCAATACCATTCCTCGTAATAAGATTGAAATCTATTATAGATAAACTAGGCTCCGGAACAACAACGAAAGTTGATGGAGGTGGCGAGCTGAATCTACTACATTTGGAAATCAATCCCCCACCTCCTACTTTCTTAATGTAGTGTTCTTCTTTTTCACCAAATTTTTCTGGAAGTTGTCTAGGTGGACTGAATGGATTCCGACAACTATGCTGTAATTCGTCTCCAGACGTTTCGCTGTCGTAATTGATATTTAAATCTGTGAAATGCAACAATGCACGACTTCTAGTGGTTTTGGGTCTTTCTCTTGTAGAATTTCGTGTGGTGGGACGTGTACGATGTGTTTTTGGCCTTCGTTTCTTTTCAGTCATTTCTGACGTCAAACTGATTGGAATTGTTCCATTTACCTGGTAATATTCTAAAAAAGTTCTTACTAAATTTCTACCACACCTCATATCTGTTAATAAATTAAGGAGAAAAATAAGTGCTTTGTGTGAAACATGATTTAATTTTTAAGTGTTTGCTGGATAAAACTAGGGTTGCCAACTGGAGACTATTAAGCTAAAGAATCCCCACTATTTTGCCTGCTGGACAAACATATTCATTTTGATTGAGCAAGGAAAAACAGTCTTACATAAATGGGAAATAACCTCGATTGACATATATTATTACTTCAAACTTTTCGCGAAAATATTGGTATACGAAGGAAAATTTAAAAAAATTGACATTCAGGAATCAAAAAAAAAACATAAATCCCAGAATCTCGGTGTCGGAAACAGTGGTGAACAACCCATACAATTCGCTTTTAAAACAAATTTGCAGCTGGAAGGTAAATCGCATAAGCAACTGTATGTGTTTCAATTGCTATCTGTTATTTTATTTTCAGTAGCAAAGAAAATGTTTTATATTGCTTAACCATTTAAATTTTATAGGCAACCAAAATTAAAAGATGCTGATGTAAAGGATACAACTATCTTCCGTATACGGTATAACTGTATTTGATCCCTTGGAATGATATCCAAAAATTGAAACTTCAAATGTATAAGAGTTCACCTTGCTGCTTAAAGTGGAGCATAAATATCTTCTAGCTGTTCCAACCTTATTAATATCAGCATTGAACATTGTATTACAGGGCACATAATCATCAGCAGTTGTTGCCAAAAGTTTCGGGAACACTATATGACGTTCGTATCTGTATACGAAATTTTCTTTAGGAACACTTCACTTTGCTATTGTCTTAACACACCTACCTGTATACATCCTCGTAAGAATTTCCATACATAAAACACCCTGTAAGACTTGAATGCGCGTGAATATCTAACACAAAATCAAGCTGAAATTCCTTAAAAACGTGATTGGAGTAAGTAGTAAAATTGTATGTATGTTATATTAACAACTAAGACATTTTACCTTATTTTTATCTAAAGCAATCAACATATCGATCGTAGCTTTGAGAGCCGGGTGGGCCCATGGCGATGCTATATGCCAAGATCGATTCAAATCGAAGCCCATCAGTGTACTCCTATTATTTCCTAAAAATACCCCGTCTGGATTTAACATTGGCACTATTTTAAATATTACATATTCTCGTAGTATACATGCTACAGGGTGAGAGCTCACTAGCAGCTCCATTATACCTGAAAATAATAAATTTTCAATGTGATGCTTATCATATATAATAACTTGGTGTTCAGGATAGAACTTTCATTCTTAGTTACGTGAGTTAATCATTAACAGCTGATGTTTTATAGATGTATCGCTAGATAACTACAACGCTGAATACATTTGTAAAGCAGCTGCTAAAAATGACATTTGCAATTGCTATTAACACGACTATAAAATTATTAGGAATTAGTATTTCCTACAGGAAGCATTTAAATTTCAACAGAAATTTATTTATGGAAAAGGTATTACATTATTACGATGAAAATTACGTTTCGATGTAGTCCTCCGGCCTAGCGACGCACTTGCGCCACCGATCTGGAAGCTTTCTAATACCACTCCACAGCTTCGATAACGTTATTAAATTAAAAAATTTTCTCGTCTGAAATTTTTTTTACAAACAGGTATAAATTGAAGGGAGCAAGATCAGGACTGTGCGGCTGAAAGTCCCACCGAAGTTCGTTTATGGTTGTAGTTGGTCTTGCAGCGGTACGAAGGCGAACATTTGCTTGGAGACAGCAAACAGATTTTGTCTTCTCTTCCGTTTGTTCCTGCTCGCCTGCTTAACTGTATCGAATAATAGTCTGTTTAATTGTACGACGTTCACTAACGAAATCAACAAAGACCACCCACTTGAAAATAAAAAAAAATGTTGACATCACTTTACCGGCTGACAACACAGCTTTTTGCTTTCGTTGGATTTAGAAATGTGGTGTGACATCACTGCATGCTTGCCCATTTTGACTTAGGAGTAAAATAATATACCCAGGTTTCATTAGTTGTCACAATTGGGTCCAAATATTCATCTCCTCTCATATCTGTGCAGCAAAGAAGAAGCGATTTGCGAACGATTCAACTTGTGTTCTTCAGTCAACAAGCACGGAAATCACCGAGCACTCACCTTACGATACTTTAGATTGTTTTTAATAATGTTAACAACTCACAGTTAAATTTTAATTAATTTAATTTGTGGAATTGTCTTCGGATTAGGTTTTAATTTAAATATTCCTGTTTAAATTTAAGTCCTGGTGACACACATTCAAAACATAAATAAAACGCACTCATTCTGTGGTACATGGAACAAAGCCGCTTTTTTGAGCAGTTTAACCGTTGCAACCAACCAATTTAAGAGTTAGATTACAATTTCCACTCTAGATTTTACATTGATGAAACCGGTCATATGTTGTCTATTTTTGTATCTATTTTTGTATCGATTATGAATCAATGAAAAAGCTTACTTAATACCGGGTAGTGGCACAAATACAAACGCTTACCCTGACAAACAAAACTGGCAGGTGATTCCCCTGGGTGTACCCTCGCCATAATCACAATAACTCTCCGTTTTTCTCGGGATTCAGGTGTTCCTCGCGACCCAATTGTAATTAAATCTACACGTCGTTTTTGCTAAAATACAAAATGTAAATAATTTTATATTTTGAGAGGAAAATTCGTACAATACTGTTCCCCAGCAGTTCCCTTGTGAAACTATTACTTAGATGAGTAGCTTTAGATTCTAAACTGGATAAGTACGATTGAAGCTTGGAGTAGCTATAAGGCGGCGCTAAAGCAAATTGAAAAACTTCATCTTCTCTGTCGAATCCAAACGCAAAACTCAATACATAATGGCCCTGATGAACTAATGAGCGTTGATAGAAAACATGATGCTTTGGAATCCTTTGCCTACAAATGATGGTATAGGTTCGTTAAGCTTCTGAAATTTTGTATCGTCTTACCATTTAGGTCTTGTGGAAGATTTGACAACAGGCGTCATGTTATCGTTGAATATATTTCTATACTTGCTTATGTTAACTATGTTGAAAATAACTCTCTACAAAAAATACGTTTTGAAACAATTCTTTACTGCACAAATCTTTACCTGATCTTGTTTAACGTTGTCAACAGTAAAGTTAAACCAAAATCTAAATCGTGGACTACACGTATCCGGTCTTATGAACAAATCATACTCGTATTCATTTATTAAATCGACCCTTCCTAAATTTCCCGTTTCAAAAGAAGCATCAAAGCATAGATGGCCTCGCTTGGCTTTCCCACTGTGACCCGGAGGACGCATTATAAGTCTGTTTACGTTTCCTTGCCCTCCTTCTCCATCACTGTCTTCACTGTCTAAGAAACAACAAATAAAAATGAGCAACAGCTTTTTCCGGCAAAAGCAGGGATAAAGTGACAAAAGCAATAAAAACTGGAGTATATTTGCAATTTAGACGATTTAAAGCGTCGGATTCGCTTAGAAATGGAAAGTAAAGCCCGGAAATGATTGAGCGTATGTTACAAAGTGTTTACACACGTGCTGGTCAATGCCAACTAGTTATTGGTGGACAATTTGAACATTTCAGTTGGGTAATTTTTTTCATAATGTTCTTATTTTCATTAAAAATAAGTTCTGAAATTTTTTAAACTATGTATATTTTTCTCAAAAACATTGTTATGTGCGATACTAATTTTTGTTAATTACCTTTTAACTGGGGACGAGGTCTATCAAAACAAAGAGAGGCGGAAAGGGATTGCCATTTAAAAAAATATTAATGACCTATCGCAAAAACAAAAGCCGATGAAAAATGTGTTTCAGGGTTTTGCCAATTATGTGCGAAACTCTATCACCACGGTGTGTATCGTTTTGTAATATTACGGAAGTATTAATTTATATATTAGAAACAAATATTACTGATAGTTAGCTTTGCAATATTTAGGAACTATTCTTTAAATATTGAAAACAAATACGCCTTGCATCTCGTTTTGTAGTAGCAGGAAATGACAGCTCGTTCTACAATATTCAGCAACTACTCATTATACGATGGAAATAAATACCAGTTGTATAACATTCTGTAATATTTCAAAAATATTCGTTTACATATTCGAAACAAATATTGCTGATAGCTCGCTTTGTAATATCAAGGAACTGTTCTTTAATTATTGGAAACCGATATTCGCTATATCTCGTTTTATCAGTGGCGGCTCGTGAGTTAAGAAAGAGGGTGGGCACAAGAAAAAACTTACCTATTTTTAGTACATAAAATCCATTCTCCTATTTTTCATGCTGGAAAAGACGTTTATGAGTAGTTTCATCGGCCTCCAAAGCAATGAAATTTGCAGATTTAATTTCTTTTAATATTTCCTGCTTGTAAATTTGCAACATTGCATCTGGCAATTCGTTCTGAATAGTTTTTGAGACGCCTTCAAACACTTGTGAACCTTTCATATGTATTGCAAGCACAGCGTCTAATTCGGCAGCAAACTTGATTAACCCTACATGAATTCATGGATTGTCTGACGTTAATGTTTCATCGTGACCTCGCAACGCCAGTTCAAAGGCGCCGCAAAATTTAATACATATAATTAACCGGCGCAAAATATGATGATTTTTTTCCACGTCTTCGTTGTACTTAATTTTATGTCGTGAATAAGCACCCTCTAATTGTTTACGGATGTCCACTTTGCCTAAAACACTAAAATCCATGCACGCATTCATGTGAGAAACGGAAGATTTGTGTTTCTTTGACCTCTCTGCAATGTGTTTTAAATCATTCACCCCTTGTTTATTCCACGCACTAGCCTCTTTCTTAAAATTTAAGCACATAAAACAAAACAGTTTATTTGTTACTGAACATCCGCACATACAATCTTTCGTCTTTGAAACCAAACGCGCGATTGCGCGAAAACACAAAACACTGCGGTTGAAATTCAAACGTTGACTTTAAATGGGGAACAATCTGCTCGGTGCCCCATTCGCCTGGTATATCGCGTATAGCGAAGATAACCGACAGGCAACCGAATCACCTCTACATGGGGAACAAATCAGAGCGTTCCCTGGAACATAGTTTTGAGCGTGTTAGCTGCGCCTTTGGTGCGGAAGGAAAATTTGATACCATCGTTAAAATAATGAAATTAAAATAATGCACTGAATTACATGCGAATTTCTTTATGTGTTTATCATGGTGGTTGGGTGGGCACGTGCTATTGTGCCCTTTAGTACAAGCCGCCACTGCGTTTTATAATACCAGAAAATATTCGTGATGTGTCCGAGGAAACGAATATTATTGATAGCTGGCTTTACAATATTCAGGAAGTATATTCGTTAAAGGTTGGAAGTAAATAGTAACGATATATCATTATTTAATATTCCGGAAATATTCCTTTATATAGTAGAGGCAAATATTACTGATAGTTGGCTTTGTGATATTCAGAAACTGTTCATTAAATATTGGAAACAGATACTCGCTATATCTCGTTTTGTAGTACCAGGAAATATTCGTGTTGTGTTCGAGGAAACAAGTATTAGGTACTGATACCTAGCTGTACAATATTCTAATACTTCATTTATTAAATTAAATTTTGTGTGGGATTCGACAATGAAGTTTTATTATTTATATTCGGAAAGTACTGATTAAATTTTGGAAACAAATACTAACTAAGTATATATCGTTTTATAATGTTCCTGAAAGATGGTTTATATATTGCAAATATATATTATCATAGTTCGCTTCGTAATATTATAGAACTATTTTTTTAATATTGTGAACAAACACTTGCTATGTTTGGTTTCGTAATATTTGAGAAGGGGGCCTCGATGGAGTAGTGCGGAAACGCGTTGCCACTCGAGGTCACGCGAAATGTAGTCGATCCGCTGGGGCGTTCGAATCTCAAATGGGGCGACCGCATTTCGCTTAGTCAAGTCTAAGGTGCATGTTGCATGAATGGTTAGTGTGTAAGGGACGCCCGCACCCCCCTGAAGTAATGCGAAAGCGGTACCGGGGGGGCGGGTAGTATGAATAAATGAGGAAAAGAATAATTATTTGAGAAATATTCTTTAAATGTTTGCAACATGTCTTCCTTATATCTCGTTTTGTAAGAATCAATAAGTACTGGTGAAATGTTCAAAACAGACAGGCGTATTGGTCATATCTCATTTAGTAATATTCAGGAAATATTCATCAAATACCTAACTAAAATGAGTGATACGTATATCTCATTTTTTAATATACAGGAAATAGTTGTCAAATCCCAGAAAATACTTTTAAGCGTTCCAGAAATATTTTTACTCTACCATGTGTCCAAAATAAGCAGGGCATACATAGGACTGTCGTAAATGGTAAGAGATGAATATTTGATTAAATAAAAATATTATTCGGTATCTCAATTGCCACTAGAACGAACTTTCAAATTGTAGAAAATATGCTTAGTTTTCAGTACATACCGAACTATTCAATTTTTGCATTTTGTGGAGAATTTAGTTATTAACAGCGACACCTCAAAGCAATTTTATCATTGTTGGGGTATTTTTCCGTAGAGTTCGAATTTCTAAACAGATTTTTCATAGATCGTTTCATTTTCAAGATATTGATACCAATTTTGTTTTTCTAAATAGAATTTGAGAATAGAAAATCAAAACTAATTCCTGCATACAAATAACAATAAGGGATACATTTTCGCTGATACCCCGTGTATTTAGCTGTAAATTTGACAACAGAAAATAAAAACAAATTCCTGCATACAAATAAAAATAAGGGTACATTTTCGCTGATACATCCTATATTTACCCATAAATTTGAAAACAGAAATTAAAAACAAATTTCTGCATGCAAATAATAATACGAAGGGATACATTTTCGCTGATACATCCTATATTTACCCGTAAATTTTACAACAGAAAATCAGAAAATAAAAACAAATACCAGCATGCAAATAATAATACGAAGGGATACATTTTCGCTGATACATCCTATA
>JABXWE010104507.1:0-17535 GCA_014611495.1 Limonius californicus | reverse complement strand
TAGAAAATTTAATCATAGGCTAAAAAATAATATTTAATTTCCCATTAAAGCACACCAAATTTTGTGGTAAAATATCAAGTCGTTCAAAAATTAGTTGGGGGGGGGGTTACTTTATAGACACAGGGTATAAGGGATCCAGTACAATAAGTATTGCGACATACGAGCAGCTAATCTAGTACGCCAATTTTAAATGTAGTTTGACTTTGGGTTATATGAAGTCAGTAGGGATTGTGTCTGGCGACTACAGGCCCATTTTAAGAAAACAAATTTAAATCATCTAGTCTATTGTTTCCGATAGATCAATTTTAAAGTACCACAAGTTACGCAATAAAATCAGAATTAAAGGCATTTGGGTTAGAATGATCTCGGACCTAGTATAAAGATCATAGTGAGGGCGTACGACCAGCTAACCTAGCAGGCCAATTTCAAGTAAACGCATTCAAAGCATTAATTGCTACGGATGTTGTTGATTTACTAGGCCTATTTTTAAAAGTATATTCACGGCGGTGTACCATCAGATGATCTACCAGACCAACTTTTAATACTGCATTACTATGAAATGTGTTAAATCCATGCCAATTTGGGTATGTTGTTCATTAGGAGCACTCTAAAGACTACCCTGACCCATAAGTAGAAAATCAGCAGAGTCCTTGGTCGGTTAAAGTCAGAATTTAAAAACATGTGTAGGGTGATTTGTCGTGAAGCCATTTTAAATATAATCGCGACCCGCACCAAGATGGTGTAACATCAGCTGACCTAGCAGGCTAATTTTGAGTACAATATCACGTTAAAACATATAAAATCAATGGGAACATGATCAGCTGATATAGCAGGCTTAACTTCAAGACTGTTTACTATCAGATAATCTAGTAGTTCAATATTAAGTTTGGTATTATTTTAAAATAACTGTATAATATCTTGGGAATTTGATTTCATTGCCCCTTAGACACACTTTAAAGAGCTTTGCGACCCACTAACATATAGCTAGAAAAGTACATGGGCGGTTAAAGCCAGGATTGAGAAGCATTGCAGAGGGTGATTTGTCGTGAACCCATTTGCGATTCACATCATCATCATCATCTGACATGGAGCTGACTCGAGGGTCGATCCTGGATACGCCAGGCCCACCCCATGCCAGTAGGTGGGTAGGAATTTACGGGATAGGGTGGGATCGGGTAAAAGGAGACAACGGCACGCGGTGTTCCCAAGCGGTCACCCATCCAAGTACTGACCGCGCCCGACATTGCTTAACTTCGGTGGTCGGACGAGAACCGGTGCTTTCAATGTGGTATGACCGTTGTCACCCATTTGCGATTAACACCAAACAAATTCCAGACGGTGTATGGTCGGCAGACCTAGCAGGGCAATGTTTAGTATGTTATTGTTTTAATACCTATAAAAATCAATGAGGATTTGGTGCCATTTTAAAAACCATAATTAAATCAGAAGAATACACGGTTTGCTCAAATTCCTCTAAAATTGGGACAGACCATATATCGTAAACCCATTTAAAGACAATTTCTATCTTCACGCAAACATTTAATGTGGCGTTAGGTCAGCTGATCTAGCAGATCAGTTTAACGCGGAAAAAATCCAGGAGGTTTGGCTAGGTTATTCTTTGGGGGCAGTTTCACGATCATAATGCACCAGAATACAAGCACAGTCGGTCTGTTAAAATCGAAAACTAGGGGCATTGGATCAGGTGATTACCATGAACTCATTTTAAAGAAACTCTGACTTATACGAAAAATTAAAGACTATACGATCAGCTGACCCAGCAGGTCAATTTCATCTCCTGCATTATGATCTACCAGGCTTATCGTGAAAGCAATTTTAGCACCCATGCTTTTACTAAAAACATACTTTTACATTCATTATGGGAGTAATAAATTACTTGGTGGGAGTGTTGTTGTTCACATCTGTTGCCTACAAAAAATATATTTTCTTGAATTGCTAATATACGCCTACCTGGAGTTCATGCAGCGCTTCCTAATCGTTTCTAAGGAGGGTTATTTCTGTTTTATCCAAAATGCACTGATGACGTTTGCGGTGGGTGAAACTCTTATGGTACCGTTCAACTTTACCGCAGTTGCATTCCAAAAGCATTCGCGTATTTTTAGCGAGTTTATGTCAAAAGCAGCCGCTAAGTGGCCAGGAAATAACCCCGCCAAAATGGCACGCATAAAAAACAAGTCAGGCAACTTGCTTTATATCCTAAATCTGGCTAAAATTTCCTGTTTGTTAAAGAAGCTTATGTAAATCGATGGTAGAGTTACGAAATTCACGGCGACGTCACAAAAGATGCTTTTGGGATCCGCAAATTAATGGTTCAAGAATTTCATGTTTTGGAAGCTTGATTGAAGGACAAGAAGTAAATTAAATATAAATTATATAAATTAAATATAAAATAATCTAATCATAAAAATCGATTTGAGCGAATAAGTTGAGAGATTGCAGCTTGCACATTTTGGGGAAAAACCTTTTAAATGTATGTGGATATTAACTCCCTGGACGTTGTCCCGCTTGGATAGAAAGATTTATTTAATAAATTCTGCTTTAATTTGTACAGATTATAGAAATTTTGCATCACTTCTGATATCTTGAACGCTTTACATAAAATTAACCACTAGAAGCATCAATCAGCATTTGGGTTCGTTGGAGAATTAATATTATTGGGAAAATTAATTATTGCTATAATTCAGACGCTCCCGTGGATTACGAGTGCTATAAAATAGCCGCATAAAACGAATCTTCAATTTAAGATAACATCACTCGATTTAGTATGCAAATCGGGCGTTTTTTGCGGATTTGATATTAACCGTGGCTGTTCTTCCGCTCGTTAAATCCCATTCTCCGTATAATTCCTACACGTAATTTTTGTTTCTTAACACAGTGTGTAATGCTCGCCTACATGTCTAAACTGAACACATCCTTGCATTAAACTGACCATAATCCGAGGTGTTTGAATCCGATACTAAACAGGTTTTTTTTTGTTGCAGATTGCAGTCACTTTGGTCTCTGGATTTTAGGAACCACAGCATAGAAGACACATACAGATGAGATTGTGTTAAATCTCCTCCCGTACCAAAAGAAACTTATTATATTTTTACTAACAATAAACATTATTCTATAGTGTGCGAGTCAGACTCGCAGTTCATTGTGATTTAGTTTTATAAAACGTGATATTATGTATAACTTAAACGTAAATCTGGCCCAATCGGCCGCCAACGCCGTCAACAACCTGCTGACGGTGGACAACGCTTGCACGACCCCTAGAACACCGGAAATACTGAACTCCTTGATAGCCATGACCAACCCGCTAGACAACTACACGTTCGGCGACGACATGCCGAAAGCTTCTGCAGGACCCCCGACGTCTTTGTCGAACGACTCCAACAGCTCCAGCTGCAGCCAGCTAGAGTCGCCGACGAACACGCCGCCGAGCGTCCAACACACCTGCTCCCAACTCATCAAAGCTGGACTCAAACTTTCGATCGAACAGAAACGGAAACACAACAGCGAATCTGAAGATCTGCTGGATCTCGATCATTGCAAACGTATCAAGAAATCCGAATCCGAATCGGAAGAGAGAAAAGGCGATGGGGTAGGTGTTTATATACCACTTAATGTTTCACAAGTAAAATTAAAAATCATATTCTAAATATAAGTGTGAACATGCAATTATACAACAATTAGGCCCACACTGTCGCCCGATTGAAACCATGTAAAAATGGACATTCTAGAGAATATGGGAAAGTTAATGTTAAGTGTAATGGCTGCTCTTAAACAACTTGTGAGGGATTAGATTTTTATTGTAATACATATAAACAAATTGTAGTTAAGCAGGGGTTGCTTATTTTAGTTTTGGTCGAAATTGGAACCGAAGTATAAAAATCGAAACTAAATACAAAAAAATCGTAACATTTATAGAAACTTTATATTTCCCTGTCTGTTAATATCTAAATGCATTTTTTATATTTTAATTAATGTCAAAGACTTGCCGTCACGGTCGTCCGATTGACACCGTCTTGTAGAAATTACGATACCCTATATTATAGGCCATATATAATGTCATATTTAATGTGCGTTCGAAAATCGCAATAAAGGATTTTATTATATGCATATTTTGCAAAAAATTAAACAATTTATCTACGAAATTATTTGCTGGGTGTCTATTTTACCTATAATAACTCTAAGGATTTTGACAATATCATCGACAACTGATAAATTTTCAAAAAAATATTTTCCTGGCTATCAAGAATGTCTAACAGAATGTTCTCATTTAACTCGACAAATTGCCCGTCACAATCGCCCGACTGAATATAAAGGTATTATTGGCTATGGTAAACATAACGCCACGTTTAGTAGACGTTCCAAATCAACAGGCTAAATATTAAACTATTTTTCAACAAAATGATTTATGGGGCGTTTATGTTAGACCATACTACTACAAATATCTTGAAAACAAGAAGAGACCAAATAAGTCAATACATCCTCAGAAAAATAATGTTCTCCTGGCTGTTGTAATAAATAAATAAATATCTAAATAAATTTGTTTCTGTTCCAAAAATCTTATTAATATTGGCCGTCCCAGTTACCGGACTGAAACCATGAAGGAGATGTACTTACACGTTATTGTTATTAGAACACGGGATAGGCAATGCTCTATTTAATATGTGTTATTTAAAAAAATACATTAATTTAGCAATGTCCTAAAAAATTAATGGAATTGTAGGCAAAATTATTTACAGGGTGTCCAATTTTGACGAATATTGAAATCTTGAAAACACAGACAAAAGAATCGATAAATTTCCACAAAAAACATGTCCATATTTTCCTGTTCGTTAAGTGTTAAAGATATCTAGAAATATATCTGCTTTCTTTTCAAAAATGTAATTTTCGCTGATACTGGCCGCAACAGTCGTCCGATTGAAACCCTATAGAAACAATCGGATGTGTATTGATACGAGCATGCAAAGTTATGTCCCATTTACTGTCTATTACTAAGCAGCACTACAGGGATTATACATTTTTGTTAAAAAAGTATTCGAGATTTTGTGTGAAAATTAGTGTTTCTATATAAAATCATAAATACACCGAATCGGTGCTGTTAAAATTACTAAATTTTCAATTGCTTCTAAAATGCAAAAACCAACTTAGGAGCTAGTTGTTGAATTTTATACCAATTATCAAATTCACACCCAATTTTGGGACTAAATTTGGTTTGTTGACTACACCCAATAATAATATTAATTTTGAAGATGTAATGCCGTAAAAACAACAATAAATTACCGATTTTTCCAAATCATATAAAGGCAATGAAATGTGTTCTTGAAGAAAATGGTATTTACTTTCATACTACACTCGTTCGGCTTAGTTTTGTGAAGCAATGCAGCGACAACAAAAGCGTGACGAGAAACAATATTTAATTGCCATGTTTATTGAAGTGCTTCTAAGCAAATAAACGGTACTCATGTAAGCAAATATAAGTACTGTAAATTGATATGGGCATGTGAATTGTTTTGTCTGGGTTGGACTCTAGAACTAAAAAGAACTCATCGACAGTGGCGTAGGGAATCCCGCGGACTCCCTTTGCAGAATTGTTAACTAAATCATAATTTTTCTACTAAGCAACAGCTAATAATATAAGAAATAGGATAATTGATTAATAAGTAACTCCTCACATGGAATAGTATGCATAAAACGTTGTATATTTTTATAAAAAATATCTTTAGGGCAGTTGCTCAAACTACAGTAAGTACTTCCCTTACTAATAAATATCAAAATACAGTTGAGCTGTTACAGATATGTTCACAACTATATTTCCTTCAGAATGCATGACTTAACATCTTCGGGATCACAATCTTTATTATATGTTAGTTAAAATTTTCGCATCTGGTAGAAGTTGTAGTTTGAATTGCTTGACAAACCTTGATGTATTCTACCCAAGTTAACTCACAATCTTCAATAAATAAAAATGCATAAGCTGTCTTAACGGGGTCCAGCTATCACCACATTGGAGTTTTTGTTCCATATCTTAAAAATAACAATATTCCTTGAAATCATCTCTTAGGGCTTAGTCCGCCTCGTCGTAGGATTGATTGCTGTTGACGTTTCGCTAACCGTTGCAAGTGATATTATCAAAGCGCTTTGGTAATGCTACCTGTGACAATTAGCGAAACGTCAACATCAATCAATCCTAAGACGACGCGGTCTAATCCCAAAGAGATAACTTCATTAGACACAAACTTTACAATAATATTCCGTCTAAATAAAGAATTGTGTTTAGAACTACAACTGGATCGATTTAAGAGTATGCATATTATAGATGCCATACATTTTTTACATAAACATGTGCTTCCACTATATAATCAGGATAAATTATAACGTAAAAGTATAACTCAAATCTATACACCAAACGAAGACCACGCGCACTTATCGACGAGTTTGTTTTTCAGTATTGCCAACTCTTCCTACTCTCTTGTACTAATTGTTCAGTGTATACTAAACAGAGCAAGAGGAGCAGACAATAGAGTTGAGAATCGAATAGGCTATGTGCTAATATGTAATTTCAGTTGCATATGTCCAATACAGTCCACATTTGGACTAATGTTGTGTTTATAACCGAACTTCTGAATATCTATCAATTTTCAAAACCTTAAACGGCTTGTTCTTCGTGTGCTACCTTCTGAAAATTTATTTTTACTAAAGAAAACCATATGGTGTCGTAATGTCCAGTGTGTAATGTATGCGACCGTTGATATAGGTGTAGGTTGAATATTGTTATATTTAAAATGCGGAACAAAAACTTCAATGTGGTGATAGCTCGACCCCCGTAAAAAATTGTACAGATTCAACATTCTATCAGGTGCTAAAGACTTATAAGATGATCGTAATCCATGAAAATGTTATGTTACGTATTCAAAAGTAATTATTTTATGTTCTAGACTAAAAGCAACTGTAGCAACGCAACTACACTTTGATAACTATTAAATAATTGTAGTAAAATTAAAGACACACGTTTTGATTCCTACAGTCATCTGTTGCCGGATTTGGTTCGTTGTCTATTATACTTGCTTTACAGATGATGTACGTGAAATAGTCTGTACTCCATGCAGCAAGTACCTGCTTTAATATTAGCAAATTTTGCGTTTTATGCATACCATTAATCGTGTAACAAGTTGAGTTGGGGCCCAAAATTCACCATTGCATATTATGACAATATGCTTGTTTGTTGATTTACTGTCACTATATGCAGTGGTGAATCTTGGGGCCCCAAAATTATAGCGATAAACATAATTCGTCCCCAGTCCTCCAGTAATACGATCCTTAACACATGCATGTCTGAAAATTTCTGGTTTTTGGCCATGGCAAATCGTAAAATTTCCTTTAATTTATTTTACATGCATATGCCAATTCCCATCTCGTATTCCACTAATTGGAGGGCTTATTAAAGCTCACATTTCGACTTTTATGTCCCATGAATGTCGCTCCCAAATAACCCGTTTTTGGTTAATAAACCATTGGATTATTACTTTTACAGGGTGTTGTAAATTCTACAGACCAAATAGCAGCCAGGTTACCCAACGTAGACCTTTGTAAATTAATTATAAATTAATACTTAGGTACTGTTTAAGCGCCCTCTCCTCAATGTGTTCCTAGTTGTTGGTTGTATAAAAGATTTACTATTATTTTTTTAATTTTTAAACTCATAAATTTACTTTGTGGTGTAAGGATGCTCCAAGTAATAATTTAAAAGTGCGAGGAAATTTGCCAAAAGTTGTTAAAATTCACAACCAACAAATCATTGTATTTATGTGTTCTGTGTTCATAAACATTTTTACATTTAATTTAAGAAGTTGTACTTTTTGTTTCTATTAATTACATTTTCAGAATAACGAGTACGACTACGTTTGGGGCGAAAATTGTAAAGTAAGTGCTTAATTTAGTTAGCTTTAAAATTCGACCATTCGGGTTACAATCCTTCTAGTTTTTTTTTGCCAAGATGGTGGTCCTCCTAGTCAAATTAATTCGTATTGGCCAATTACCATAATTTCGTTCGGGCATTATGGAGTTTTTCGATAAACCAGCATCGCCCTGGATCTTTTAAAATAAATTATACGCATCACGTGTATCTTTCTAATTCATTTGTGTTATAAGCTGAAAATTTTATAAGTAGGTTTATTTTTAATTTGAAGCTTGGCAGTAGAATGAAAACATATCGAGTTTCTCAAATACAGATTGTTTTGAAATGGAGCCAAAAAAATTACTTAATGTACATAGTAGATCGGGGCCAGTTTTTGTTCATTGTTAGCGGCAGTCAGTGCTAATGTTTATGGCGTACAATAAACAAATTCGGTGGGTTTGTTGCGATTTTATCAACACTTGGGCACAGTATCCGCAGCAGAAATAACGGGACGCGAAGTCGCGTTAATAAAACTAAACAATGCGTAGGCTGTGTGGTTCGTTGCAAATTTTAAACAAGTGCTATTTATTACAAATGAAATATTCAGTGGGTACCAAATTATTTTTTAGTGAAGCTACAAGGTCGTATATTTTAGATCTAATTAGATATTCAATGCGAAATCCTGTATTTTGAATACCTGTTTGTTATTCAAAAAACTTCGCGAATCTGCTTAGAATTTGCGATTATATAACCACGATTTTCGTGTTCGGTCTGGGCCAACGTCTGTGTCCAATTGTTCGTCTTGCCCAGACACCTTTTTCCTTTAACCATCGCGTGACACTAAACGACATTAGAATTAATCTCTTTTTTAACCTTTTAATTGCAACCTTCACGTAAATAAATGAAATTGACCGAGAACTCTTCTAATCTTTACATTTTGTATAAAACATGCTGAAATAATAAATTCCTTCGCTATCGCATTATATTACGCGGCAAATTAATAAACGTTCCAGGAGTTAAACAAACAATAGTGGGAAACGCTGCAGAAATATCAGGAATTTTGATAAACGGGCCGATCAAAAGTGAAAGTTTGCGCTTGAAAATTAAACCCACAGTATGAATCTAGGTTTTTGACTTTATTGTAACACTAGTTGAACAGTTGTATGTACCATAATGTAAACAGGAACTCGGTAATTAATTAAAAAGTTTAATTTAGTGTTGCTGCCTGCCTGCAATGAATTTAAAAGCAGTTTTAATCAGAAAGCAAAATTGAAAGAATTCCTAGCTGTGTGGAGGGTTGCCTACATACAGGCTGAAAATTTGTTAAGTGTAGGACGTTCAAGGTTATTCATAAATTGGAGGAGAGCAATTAGTTTAAAATAAATCATACAGTTTTTTAAAATGGAGTTAGTAAAAAATACATTTGAATTAGCATAAAAATATTATAGAGATTAGAACCAGATAGAGCAAATAATAAATCTTTAATATTATGCAGAAGGGTGTGTTGTGGTATTTGTCAAAAACAAACACACGTGGGGATTTATTAACGTCATTATGGGTAGTTTCATTGATACATATTGTCAGTAAATAAAAAGTAACATGCAGTAAATGTCAGCCATAAAGCAGATAGCATTTAGAAGAACAAAAAATAATTAATGATTATTAGTGTCAAATTTAAAGATATTTTATAACAGTGTTGCCAATAGCACGTATTTATACGGCAATTTGAAGATAAATACGGTAAATACTTTTATCGCATCGAAAAATATTGAAATTTTGTCATACGAAAGTAAGGCCAATGTGTACCCTGTTACAGATTCACCAAGGTTTTCTATGCGTCTTATTAAAAATTTAGTATAATAGGTTGTACTCCTACTACATAAATAATATGAAGAGACAAATTTACAAAAATTGTTGACCAAATCAAGAACAGATACGGTAGTTTTTGCATTAGAATCCTATAAACTGTAAACCAGAGGCTAGCAACACTCTTTTACATATTATAAACATCAAGTAGGTCCGAAGCTTTAGCTTTATTTCCAAATTATTACAATAACTAAACAAACAAATTAATAGAAATCTCGTATTACATACACTGTCACATTAAAAAATATAATAAATTGTTTATTAGCAAACCTATTGAAAGGTTACTTATTTCAAATGAAACAATTATCACAACGATCTACATTCTTAAATGTACACCATTGAATATAAAACTGCAGTAAATATGGGTTGCCAATTAATTAAGTACCTAAATGAAATACCCTATGACGTTGTCCATTACTGGGAAAAACTTTTACATGCAGCTGTGAGTGAACGTCGAAAGTTTGAACACATAAGGTATATTTCGTCGAATTATTTCTAGTACGACTTTCCTTTCCAATTGTAATTGTCCCATAAATAATAAACTTTTTAATTAGACTGCCATTTTCATTAAATAAAGCTTTATTTCAATGTCAGGTAGCCAGTGAAACTTACATATAAATATCCAAAATATTATACGTACCCAATTATTTTTAAAATTGCTATCCACTTCATTAATGGTGTGTTTTAAATTCTTTATAAAATGTATTACTTTTATTCATTTACTCTAACGTAAGTTAAGCTAACCTAACATAACGTCTTGTCCATTTTAAGCCAATGAATGATACCCGTAAGGAAAGTTGTGTAAAAAACACAAGATTGGTGAAAATGTAGTTTTTATACTGCAAATATCGACCAAATCCATTTAAGCAAAATTATATTGAAAAGATAGCCTCTAGGCTAGAAAAACTGTAGGACCGTAGAATATTTCATGACGTCACGATGTTGTATGTGCCCATGAAGTTGTAAACCATTTAAAAAATTTATAACCCTACTTTTGTAATGTAGGTACCAAATTCGATGGACGAAACATAAATACGTCTGGCAAAACTTTATTTAAGTAGAATATAAACGTGTCCAAAATGTGACCAACCTTACAAAAATTATATTATGAAATATAACTCGATTTCTTTATTATTTATCAAAATCTATACTTTATGACTATATTTGGTTGTCTAAATTTACAAAAATGAAATAATTATTTGTCCGGTTTAGTATTCAATAATTACATCTTCTAATGTATTTATCATGAGATATTGGTAAAATATATATACAGTTAATGAATAGCGGGGACAAACTTCTACGACTTAAAGTATACATGAAAACAAACATTTTTTGTTGATAAATGTATGGTCAAAAGTGTTTCCTTTCAGGGATAGAGCTTCTCAAAGATACTTTAAGAAGCGCCTAAATGTAGGCAACTCATTTTACTATCTACTATTTGTTTCCACAACGACGGAAATTAATATAGGATAAATAAAGTCCTCTTTCACACTTTTCAAATTCAAATTCCATCGTTATGGAAACAAATAGTAGGTAGTAAATTGAGTTACCTACATTTTCGCGCTTCTTAAAGAATCTTTGAGAAGCTCTATCCCTGAAAGGAAACACTTTTGACCGTACATTTATTAACAAAAATGTTTGTTTTCATGTATACTTTAAACCCTAGAAGTTTGTCCCTGCAATACATTAACACCCTGTATATATATATAAAACAGCCATCGTTGATTATGTGATCGATGACGTACATTACCTGATTCGTCAAAGTACTTTATTTTCAAAATTTCGAAACCAATTACTCCTATTGATTCATTCAGTAGATTTTCACTTAGGAATAAGTAAAGTTTACTTGTCACGAGTTAGGTTTCAGTTACATCAGTCACTTATCTGCAAAGAGTTTGACAGAAAGTTCCACTTTTTTATTATAAATTACAATACAAACTTTACACAATACATAGCAAGTCTACCGTCCTAAAACAATTTTTTTAGTAACGGTACTGCTACTAGAATTTAGATAAAAAACTACATGTCAGTAATTCCAATTCCAAAAATATCATAAATTAAAGGATTATCTAAAGTGCATTGGTACAATCTTTCACCGTTCGGTATTAAGCAGATAAATACATAGTAATTGAAACACCAAGTTCAGGAAAATTTCAGAAAGCAGCCCATTATTTGAATTACAGTTCTTAAAGGATGTTTTTAGATATCATTTGCAGTCGTATTTAAATTTTTACTGGCTGTTGCCATGCAAATCCAAACAGTTATTTCGTAAATGGGCGTTATATACATGATTTCATTTATCCGAGCTGGTCTGAAGTGCCACTGTTATATAAAACAGATATATTTTACACCAAAGAAGGATATTTCTGTATTTATCTCAAAATTTTGACTGAAAC
This sequence comes from Limonius californicus, assembly GCA_014611495.1. NCBI lineage: Eukaryota > Metazoa > Arthropoda > Insecta > Coleoptera > Elateridae > Limonius > Limonius californicus. The sequence continues at coordinate 5,367 of JABXWE010104507.1, read as the reverse complement.
ATCACATTTACTGCATTTAATTGAAAGTGTTTGACCGATTACAGTATCAAAAAGTTCAACTGACGCTCCTACATTGTAATAAAGCTTAATTATACGAAGTGCTCCACTGAAACACTTATTTTAGGGTGCAGTAGCGACCGCAGTAAAAAAATTAAAAGTAGAAAACATAAGTCTTAACAAATATGGCAAGGAACATTGTATTACTTTCACTGGAATATAATGATACCTGCAGAAGACGCGGAACTGATTGGAATTGTAAACTAATATTGTTTCTGTTTCTTTGCAGTTAACGGCAGAAGATGAAGAAAGGCGAAGACGACGTCGCGAGCGAAACAAGATCGCCGCCACGAAATGCCGCCTGAAGAAACGCGAAAAGACCATCAACTTAATCCAAGAATCTCAGACGCTTGACGATCAGAATGTAGAGCTGAAGAAGCAAGTGCAGGAGCTTCAGAATCAGCGGCGACAGCTAGTGGAGATATTGGCAGCGCACAGGCCCATCTGTAAAAATAGCGTGCCAAGACCTACACGAGATGCAGTCGTGAATCGCCTACCACCGTTCATTTTGTCAAATTCAGTGATCGATTCGAACCATTCCTACAGTCGTCCCTCATCCGTTGACCCCAGTTATAAAGCTCAAACTATTGATATGTATAACCGTCCAGCAAGTGTTGGTGGTGCAACCAGTGATACATCTTACAGTCGTTCCATCATTCAGTACAATAAGCCACCAAATATAATCGTAGAAGCTCCTGTGGATAGTTACCAGCCCCACTTTACCAACCTTGACAATTCGGAGTGTATAACCTACCATTATAATAATCAACAATGCCACAATTATAATGGCAACAATCAAAATTATAGTAGTACCGGTATGGACAATGGTTGCATGGCGTAACCCCGACCATTTCCTGTACCTTCTGCCTTAAACTTTATTTGTTACCAGATCTGACAATTATTACCAGTGTTGAAATTTCTTAATTGTTATTCAATTGGTGCACAATATATTTAGCATTCCATACAGGAATAGTATTTTCTTATATTACGTTGTTTATATTAACTTTTGATATTACTGCCAAATTTTTACCTATTTTAATACTTGTGAATATTATCTGTCATATTGTTTGTTCTTTTTACATTTTATGTATTTTTGTATTTACTTACATATTTTATTATAATTACGTAGTTTAAAACTACTTATGTACCTTTCCCAGTGTGGTTTAAATTCATCGTTTATATAAATGTTATTTTCGAAATTCTCATCCCTTTTCTATTTAGTTTTCTAGGGGGTCATTCTGTTATATAACTCTTCTACTACCATTTTTTTTTTTACAACTTGTATTACTAATGGGAGTATTGAAATTATCCAATCAGTTTTTATACAAGTAATACAATACAGTAAATACTCAAGATATGTACTATCATAATCATTTTAGTAGAAGCGTGTGCATCCTAACGTAATGACATATGTATAGGGTAGCCCATTTTATGGCAGTGCAAGTACCAACAAAGATAATGGAGCTATTCCTAATAAATAAAACTTTCTAGTTCATGCTTTTCCCTGATATATTGAGGCACTTTATGGCAATAACATATGGTGTGCGACATAACCTAACTTTTTGACATTTGTACCTTCAACTTTGCAAGAGTATGTGGCGGTGCAGTTACCATAATGGCACTATATTTAATATATATTTCTTCAGGTAAAATTTTCTTATTCTTGCTTTGTCCCACGAATTTTGGAGGCACTTAATGACAATGACAGGTGTGTAGCATAACCCAACATTATTGGCATTAGTGTTTTAAATTTTGTATTAGTGGTCCATTTTATGGCAGTACAATTGTCGCACAGCTTTCTTTAAATGTAATTGTCATATTCTGACTTTTTCCCCTGAATTTTTGAGGCACTTTATGACAAACAACATACAAATGATGTGTAACGTAACTGAACATTTTAGCATTTTTGTTCTGATATTTGCATGAGTAGTCAATTTTTAATTTTATTTACCAGTGAAGATAAAACCCCCCAATACAAATTTTACATTAAAAACTGGATTTTTAAAATGAAAGTTGATTATTCAGTATTAAAATAGTAGAAAGACTGTTGTAAGATTATTTTTTTCTCCCTCATGGTAGTAGAAGGGTTAACAGTAGTAAGTAGTATTTTATTAAATGTCGTCATCATCATCATTACCACCACTGAAAATCGTTACAGAATGCAAAATGACCCAACTAGTTATTAAATGTTTAGTTTCTTAAGCAATTTATTTTTGCATAAATTTGCTTTAAGGATTTCCTGCTTGTTGAAGTATCATTGCTTTTCCTGTTAAAAAACAGTGTTAGCATGCTTGCAAACCGCGATTTTGTCATTTTGTTTCTTTTTTATTGTATGCGTTAACAGTGCCTTATTGTTATTTTGCGGCAATAACCGGCATGTGTTTGGACTTCCCAGCATTATACAGAAAAAAAGACAAGATAAACCTTAATATTATTGTGATATCTGCTTGGGCAGTAAGTTTCAAAAACTCTGCAACTATTTTTGTATACTTATGTTGTATATTCACTCTTTTGAAATATGCATGTGCCATTTTGTTATTATACGAGAGAAATCATTTTCTATTTTTCTATAAAACCGAAAAATGCTTAACTAGTGATTTACTTATTCTGTAAAACGATGGTGTGAAGTGCTAGGTACTATAAGCGACTTGTGGTGCCTTTTTATGTAACAAATTTCATATCTTCCAAGTCGAAAAAGGAACTTCATTTCTAATTTATTTTCACGTCTGCGCTTAAGTTCATAATTATATGTTCGTATGTAATGTAAGCTTAAATCTCTTGCTTTTTCTATTCGCAACATTTAACAAAACGTTGTTACTCGATCTACATAAAATTATGCACTTGTTACCTACATTTTTAAATTTTAAAACGGGTAAAGTATACCTGAACCATGTTATATTGTGCCTTAAAAATTGTTTATTAATTGGAAACATTTATTTTAAATAAAATTTAAGTTCGAACAAACATTGATTTTATTTCTACCTTTACCTTTACAGCAACTTATAATTTAAGCAAACGAGGGAGTACATTTACTTCTGCCTTAACCAGTCTTGACAAAAAAATGTAATTTGGCAGTTTTCTACGTAGCAATACTTTACAACAAAACAAGTACATTTTGTAATCTTCATGACGTACACAATCAAATTAATAGATTAAAAATTCAATCAGAAAACATTGCTTAAAAAGTTTATTGTGTAAAGATAAATTAGAATATCACACAATCTTCAATAGCAGCGTACAAATTTTGGTGCTTTTTTCAGAAAGATCTCTATGCCATTTTGAAACTGCGATGGAATGAAGGTACAAATCGAATGAGATTACTCAAACTCTAGCAATTGCAATATTTCGAAAATTCTGACGACTATGTTTATTAACTCAGAAACCGTTAATTCGTACGAAATAAACTTTTAAGTTATTTACTGGCTTGCAATCATTAGAATTATAATCTAAATTAACACTTTTCAGAATTAACTAACTGAAAAAACAGCACATTTTGAAATTTAAAAAAAAACATTTTTCGAAAACGACTTTTATGGCTAGTAAAAAATTTGGAAAACATGAAACACTGTTTTTATTTACTGGCAAAGTTTGCCTCTCATGCTTTTCATAAAGTTCAAAAAAACTCTAAGTTGAGTACTTGAGTGCCCTCTCTGACGTGCTTGTCAAGATCATTTTACTTGCTGTTATATTCGTCGTCCTTTAGTTAGACTATATTAATGTAATGTAATTATTTGTAAACTAACTTAGCCTTGTCTCACACCAAAAGCGATGGGCCTATAAGGCCTGTGAAAGCTTCATAATAAAAATAAATACTATTTTCATAATTATATGAAAATTATATATTATATATTAGTACACAGAACTACGTATAGGCAACACAATTAAGACACAAGTAGCAACTTAATCTAATATAACACGTACAGAAGGAATAACCTAAGTATCCACTCGCAAGCACAAGCATGTTCATATATCGGGTGCCCACTCTCAAAGTCGAACATAGGCAATTAACATTGTGCATTCGATTTATAGGTATTTTGCCATTATTTATATACTACATCAATAAACATTAAAGTAATTAACAGTTTAAACAGTTTTTATTATAAACTCCATGAAAAAAACAATAATAAAGAAAGATAAATTATAATAAATATTCCAATAACCCCCCATGCCAATTTATAGCACCACCTCTACCAAGCCAACGATTTGGAAATGAATCATTTAAATATTTCTAAGATCTAAGCCAAAATGCGCGGGACAGCCGTCTTGTTGGAACCAGAACTCCTGATTTTCTCTTGCAACTTCTTCCAATGCAGGTCCTACCTTAGTTACTAATAGGTCTAACTACTTATACATCCACCGAAATTCAGAGAGCAATCCGCAATGCCCAAGGCTAAGGAGGAACTGACACCTCCGGAAGGCTTAGCTTTTCTACCTTACAGTAAAGGCACTACTGATAAGATTGGGCATGTTCTTAGAAGGTACAGCATAAAGACAGTCTTTAGGACTTGTTGCGTCTACAGACGTAATGCTCGAAAGTGAGCGCGTTGTTACGGGATAACCAAAAAAATACAACTTGAACTCGACCAAAACAAATATATTTAAAACTAATATATTTACGAAAAAGGTAACAGTTTTCTTAAGCTACTTGTTCATTCAACTGCTGGTAGGCGACTGCCTTCCTGCTAAAATTCTTAAAACTAAAAACTTATTGCTAACGGTACAACTTATTGCTAACGGTACTTTGAAAGCCGAAGCGAGGGTGCAAGGCTTTGTTGACCGGGTACCTGCTGAAGGCGAACAAAGGGATGGGTATTTCTTGGAAACCCCAACGTTTCTGTAACTGCTTCAACATGCCGCCCCCGTTGAAAGAATGTAGTTCTTTCAAAACAACGCCATCTAAATACAATGAAATATACATTGAGCACTACAAACACAATATAGCTTATACGAACACAACACAACACAATATTAATGTTCTTTGTTTGCACTTATTGGCAAAATTGCGATAAGCGATGTAGCTCGCTTGATGATGCCTGTTGTAGTTCGAAGCGATACAACACGTGATACGCCATCTGCTCCAGGATGAAGATCTACGATCCTCCCAACGTTCCATCTTAAAGGCGGAAGATTGATGTCTTTGATGACCGCTAGTTGACCTATTTCTGGTCCCTTGTTTGTTGGGCTGTGCCATTTCCGTTTTGATTGTAATCCTTGGATATATTCCGTGGCCCATCGTTTCCATAAATGCTGTTTGATCTGTTGGACGTGTTGCCAACGGGATAATTTGTTGATTTTTATATCCAACAAATT
>JABXWE010104506.1:0-20792 GCA_014611495.1 Limonius californicus | reverse complement strand
AAAAAAGAGCTTTTTAATGAGCCTACGGCCAACTATGATTGCCATTTAAAAAAATGGAAGTTTAGTTTATATCTCGAAAATCAAGAGCGCCATGACTTTTTTGATAATTTTTTTGAATTCTACGTAATAAGATCTACAAAAACCATTTTTTATTTATGTTCTAGCATAAACGGTTGTGGAATTATTTAACATTTAAGAAATAGTTCATTTTTAGTATTTTTAAAATATTTAAAAAAGGTGAAAATCTAGGTCAAATTCAAAAATGGCATTAAATTCGCGTCAAAATTCTGCCCAACTTTGGTAATTTAACCGATTCTGTAACTCTTATAATAACAAAGTTACCCATACAACACGGGTAGATTATTGTCACCCTGTATATGTATAATCAAACATTCATCTAGTTTAATCCTTCTTCCTAGAATTTCTACAGCCGATAAATTAATATTAAATATATAAATAAATTATTATTATTTAAAATTAAAATACAGATGAGTAACACGTTATAACACCGAGTCTCGCGCCTTAGTGTCCCGCGCCCTAACGGTCGGCGCCCTAACGGTCGGCGCCCTAATGTCCACGCGCCCTAGTGTCTCGGCGCCCTAACGGCCCGCGCCCTAGTGTCTTCGCGCCCTTGTGGCTGGCGCCCTAACGGCGGCGCCCTAACGGCCGCGCCGTAGCGGCCGCGCCCAAATGTCCTAGACCGATCAACGGCACATCAAAATTTAAATTTAACTAAATCAAGAAATGAAGAGCCTGAGACCAACACTAGGCAGAACACAAACAACTTCGTTGAAAATTTCAGACGGCAGCGAACACAGAGGCAAACATGCTATTAAAAAATATTACACCGATCTATGCAGTTCTAAGACAGCCCCAAATGATGAGACAAGACAACACTTAACAAGAAAGATTACGAACGTAAACTGTGAGGAATTACCAAACATTGAGGAATATGCAATAACAACAGCTTTAAGAGAAATGAAAAACGACAAGGCATCAGGAAAAGACAAAATTCTAACAGAGATGTTGAAGGAAGGCGAGGAAGTACTAGTAGAAAATATTAAACAACTGTATAGCGATTCCCTATAGAAAGGAGAAATTCCCAGTAGTTGGAACGAAGCAAGAAAGGGAATAAGTGCAATCTTGCAAATTATAGGCCGATTTCGTTGCTATCGCAGCTTTATAAATTATTTATGAAAATTATTACAAACCGCCTAAGTAATAAAATGGACGTCTACCAACCGGTTGAGCAAACCGGTTTCCGCATAGGCTACAGCACTTCCGACCATTTATTAACCGTTGGAAAGGCGAATGAGTATCATATACCACTGTATTTGACCTTTGTAGACTACGAAAAGGCTTCGGTGGAGCGGTGGGCGGTAGAAAATGCACTAAACAAAGTAGAATTGCCTCTCACTATAGAGAACTAATACATAACATCTATAAAGAGGCATTAATGCAAGTAAAACTAGAGGAAACTACGAAACCCATACCAATTCACCGAGGCATCAGGCAAGGAGACGTAATATCGCCAAAATTATTTACATTGGCATTGGAAGATGTTCAAGGCTCTACCATAGGAAAGAATGGGTATTGAAATAAACGGAAAAAGTTAGATCATTTACGATTCGCTGTCGACATCATCCTGATTACCAAAAATTTTGAGGACTTACAAACCATGCATGCACAATTAGCAGATGCCTCTGAGAAAGTCAGGCTAAACATGAATATCACAAAAAGAAAGACGATGACAAATACTAACGATCACAGGAATATTTACGTGAAAGGTCGAACTATGGAAAGTGTTCCTTGTACTTAGGCCAAGTAATAAAACCGAACAAATACAATTAGACTGCTGGAATTAAGAGAAAACCCACGCCCGCGTGGGCAAGTTTTGGAAAGTTAAAATACCTACATCCTTAAAAATAATAAACTGCCGCAATATTAAAAACGCGGGTATTTGACCAGTGGGTGCTATCAGTATTGACATATGCCTCCCAGACGTGGACTCTCACAAAAATAAATATGGACAAACTCATCAAGACGCAGAGAGGAATGAAGAGACCCATGTTGGGTATCAGTTTAAGGCACAGGAACACCAAGAACTGGATTCGACAAAAAACGAAAGTAAAGTGTGTGGCTGATTAAGGAGGAAGACTAAAGTGGAGATTTGCAGGCCACAACGGAAGACAAGGTGATGAAAGATCTAACGCAGAATTGCAGCAGTGGAGGCCATATCTGGACAAAAGAACTCGTGGAAGACCTCAAATGAGATGGGGTGTCAATCTGGAAAAGTAGCTAGCTTCAGATGGATTAGAACTGCTCGAAGTCGTAAACGTTGGTATAAATTAGGAGAGGCCTATGTCCAAGGATGGACGATGGGGGGCTAAAGAAGAAGAAGAAGAAGCAGTAATACCCTATTAGCATTAAGGTTTTCACTTCCTCGTGTGCCTTGGGGCTATTTACTTTATTTAACATTTTAAAGGAACACGAATGCGGTTAACTTAAAAAGCTTGTAATTCTTCGTACACACACCTTCTATGAATTAAAAATAATCAAAAATATCCAAGAAGAACAAAAATTGTTACAACGCATCCGAAAATAATTTAAAAAGAGTTTAAAATTTTTTATCAGCACATGGAATTTATCCGCTTTTAGAATATACTCCATATTGCTTTTGAATGAAAACCGTTCAAAAATAGCCTGTAATCAAACAGAAATGTAATCAAGCGCGGCGTTGTAATTAAAACCACACGGCTGTGATTATTAATTCAGCAAAATCAGATATGGACAGTTAGTTATTTGATGTATCAAAATAAAATACCTAGACTAACTACCTGAATGTTATTAAAATGTTAATTTAATTAATAGTAATGAACAGTCGATACTAAGTACATATAATACTTGTGTTAGCTCCGAGGAAATTAAATTTTTCATATTAATGATTTGTCATAATGGATATGAAGAAGTTTATATTGTGCTCCTAGATAAGTTTTGCTGCTAGTAATTGCTCTCAACATTTTTGCTACATAACTTATTCGTAATTAATTTGATAATTTATTGTAAATAAAGCTTTAAAATAAATTAATTACTTAGTAATATTGAAATGATCAATATGTTGATGTAAGCGCTTGAGAGATTAGCTACCATTCTTAAAGGAAACATGTTCAATGTAGGTATAAGTTTTACTGCAGTATAGTTTTTTTTTGGTGTACCAATTATACACTGCTCCAAGAAATTAACGCACCACAACTAACAATCGCAATATTGTTTGAAGTATTGCATGTAATGAAGTACGTTTAATCATAGATAATGCCTAAAATTAACTAAACTATATTTTATCCAAATTAACAACAATCAACGCAATTTAACAACAATCAACGCTAAAATCGAAAAAATCAAAATTTAAAAACTGAAAACTGTAAGTTTACAGGTTCAGTAGACTGTGTCCGCATCGACTTGTTATGACAGCTTGACAACGACGGTCCATGCTTGAAATTAACCTTAACCTACTGAGTACGTTGTGGGTACATTTGGTCCGCACTAGTTTAGTATATAGTATATAGTAATAAGTGAAAGATATTTATTAGTTTGATTATAATGCTTGTGACTAAAATATTTTTTTATGATTTACCTATATTTTTAAATAACTAAAAAATTTTTGTAAAATTATTTATTATACAGAAAGAAAAGGCGTTGGCGTTGCCAACTAATACATTAATAATAATTCAAAAATATTTACTGTTTGTAATTTACACAATAGCATTCCTGGCATACAAAATTATTACAGTCAGAACATTTTCCTCTACATTTTCTGTCTTTCTTATAATTACACAAATGGCATCTTCCTCTTTTTCATCTTGCAACTGTTCTGTTGTGGATGTGGTTTCTTCGGTTTCATTTTTTATATTTACAACTATTTTACGGGATACTTTATTTACGGGTAAGTTAGTTCTTGTTTTCATTAGATTTTTGAGGAGGGATTTTCCAAGTTCTTCTATATACATTTGCCTTTTACTTAATTCGTTTTTGTTCCAGTTTGGATTTATTTCCCTAAACAAAACAAAGAGTTATACGAAGGCACATCAATCATATTATAGAATACAATGATGGGCCATCTTTGAATATGCCGTCTGCAAGTATATGTTGCTACCAATTTATCTAGTGTATCAACAGCCCCTTTCTTGGCGTTATAATATAGTATCATAACTGGCTTCTTGTCTTCTCGGTCACTACTTTCTTTTGGCTTGTGTAAGGTACTGATCATTACAACTAGCTGGTTTTTCTTGGGGACGTAAGATGCAATAGTGTCATCCTTGGTAAATCCAAAATGAGTCGGATAAATTGGAACATCTTTTGTTGTTAAAATTATCCCATACAACTCGTATTGCCGCTAATTTATCTCCTTTTCGTCGTTCCGCTCTATCGTTACGATTGCCAAATCTTAGGACTCTTGTGATTTTGTAGAATCTTTCCAGCGACATAACTGCTCGAAATATTGTTCTTCCATTTTCATTACCCAACAAACTTCTTAGAGACTCACATGGGACTTATAAACGCCAGCTAGTAGTAAAAGGCCAATGTATGCCTCAATGTCAATCTGATCTAAATCTTGCCATTCTTCTCCATATACTCTATTTCCCTCAACGTTTGACATTCTCACGATAATATTTGTGATATTAGGAAACATTACTAAATCAAATGATGATTTGATGTCATGTATGCGGCTACTGGCATATAACGTCGGACCTGGTAAAGTTTTCATAACATTGGCCCTTGAAAATCCAAAATCCACACGATGCTCTTGTGTTTTGACGTCATTGTATTGTATCCTGTCATCGCGCCATCAAATTTACTAGACGTGCTTGGTAGGGGGACAACATCAACGAGAGCGGATACCAATAATTCTTCATCACAACTGCTATCTGAAGATTCTGGGTTGTATTCTGTATCATCTTCTGATTCTGAGACATCTTCTTCAAACTCAGAGTCCCCTAAACATTTTTCCAATTCAGCATCTGTTAGATATTCTTTATCCATAATAAAAACTAGCACTTACACGTCACTGAAAGGTAAATTAACCTTCTGAAATACAAATAAGTCAAACTTATAATTTTTTCCAGTTGTAAAAAATATTAAAATATGAACCAGCCTCACGCGCGAAATATGTCTGCATCTGAGAACTTATAACACATAAATGCAGGTCTGAGCACGTTTCTTATCGACATGACAGTGCTGAGTCACACGCGCATGCCCAAATTCGGTTAATTTTATTTGCCGGACCAAACGTACCCCCAACGTACTTGACGTTACAAAAGTCATAAGGCGTAAATAGCTTGAGATGCAGATATTTTAAGTGCTGAATATGGTAACTTACATCTTCATAATAAAAGTCACGGTACCTAAGATCCGTATCTTAGTTAATTATTACATAGTAAGTACATACAGTTTTATTTGGACCAAATGTACCCAGGACAGAAAACAATGGTTAACACACTTAACTGCTCTTGTTCAAGATTATCCCACATTCCCACTAATGAATTCCCTAGGTCGTTAAGAGTTGCAGGGGGTGATCGAAGAGATCGTGCTTGTCTTCCGAGAATGTCCCAGAGGTGCTGAATCGGATTCAAGTCGGGACTTCTGGCTGGTCATTGCATAACAGGAATTCCAACGTCGTCTAGGTACTCTTACACAATTCTGGCTGTGTGGGGCAGAGCGTTGTCGTGCATTAATTGGAAGTTGTCTCCGATGTATCGGGCATATGGCACAACATACTGTTCTAAGATATCCGTAATATACCTTTGACTGTTTAGAGTGACGTTGGGGAAGATGTGTAGGTCTGTGCGGGCCATGAAAGGTATGCCTCCCCATACCATTATTGAGCCACCACAAAATGCAGTCGTGGAGGTAAAATTACATTGAACATATTTCATTTGGACGTCTAAAAACTCGAATGGGCCTATCACAACTCTCCAAACAAAATCTGGACTGGTCTGTGAACAAAATGCGTCTCCAATCTTCATTTTCCCAATTCAAGTGGTTTCTAGCAAAATCCAGTCGTTGTCTGCGGTGGTCTGCAGTCAACTGTGGGCCAGTAGCTGCTAATCTGGCTCTCAGATTTTCTTACAGAAGACGTTGGAAAACGGCTATGCTAACCTGTACATTATGCATTGCTGAAAGTTGTCTTTGGGGGGCTCTTGTAATAGTAAAGCGCTTTCTTAGTGCACACAATCGATGAAAACGATCTTCTACAGCGGTAGTAGTACGTGGTTGCCCTTGTCCTGGTCGCCTATCATGTTCATTAGTTTCTCTGAAACGCTGGATGATCCTTGAAATAGTTGTGTGGTTCACCGCAAGTCTGTCAGCGATAGCGCGGAAAGAATACCCTTCTTCGGACAAAGTAAGGAATGTGACACACTCATCACGACTTAAACTTCTTGAGATACGTTGCATTTTAAATAAGTCTGATTGTGGAAGCAATTGTTTGATGACAGCTACACGATTTGAAACGTTTTAAAGTTAAACGAAACTGGAAGTAAATTGTAAATGTGCATGTAAAACTGATTATTTTTTTTAAACAAAGTTGAAGATGTAGAAACAGGCCAAGGGTAAACATGTGTCTATCAGGTTTGTATCAGATATTCATTTTATGCATTTGCTTGAAATAGATAGCGCACTTCTTTTCTTTTACCTCAACATCCATAATTGGTGCGTTACTTTCTTGGAGCAGTGTATTTGCTTTACAATATGATACTACAATTCGTTAGAAACAATCGTAACTGGAACACTAGTACTTTCGCATACAGATGAAAGCCTTTATCACTAGACTGTCACTCCAACGAACAGCTTATTGGGCAAGCGTGTACCTTAGTTATTCGCCTTTTCAATACTATAACTATTTGACTTAAAGTCTTAGTTGTGATAAATATTCAAATAAATAGGTAGGATATGATGCGGAGGAATGTGAGCTGCTAACTTTATTTAAAATAATAATCTAAAGTTATTTCATGTACTTCATTTTACATTCCTGTGTCCCAGTTAGTTCGATAAATACTGAATTGTTGGACTGTAGCATGTACCCCATGTTAAGCCAATGCCTAATTCAGCACTACATTCAGACTGGAGAACTTCAAATGTCAAAACGTGTGATTGATAAACATTCGGTGGCAAATTAAATACCGCGACTTAGGTTTAGTAACTAAAGAAATAGTCGTTACTTAAATATATAGAACTACTAGCTATGCTCGCTTATTCGGATAGATTCCAAGGAATCGGGAAATTGTGTGGTAATACACCACACGATTGGAAAGCAATATCGTTGGATTCGGATTCAATTGGACAATAATGGTTTTTCGTTAGCGAGCAATTAAAAGTAAAGACGCTATTAAGTACTTGCCAATTGTTCCTAAATTTCATTGGCCAAATGCCCATATAGAGCTCGTTGACACAGCTCTGTGTTTAGAGATCGGTCTTCTATTTGATCCAATTATAGATAAGGCGACCATAAAAACAAAACAACCCTCGCTGTTATCACAGCCCGCGTATTTCTAACAACTCAACTAACCGCCCTCTCTCTCATGGGAAAGCTTTGCGACGTCCGGTTACTTCTGTTTTGCTCCCATGCTGTTTGTAATTAAATTTTATCACTTTCATAAATGTCCCGAGCATAATATGAGATAATAAAATGGCGTACATGCAGCATAATGTTGCGACGTTATTATTTACGCTAATAAATAATTATTAAATTACAAAAGGGCTTCGGTTTCCTTAAGATGAGGGCAGACATTTTAATGAGTGGTTCTATTGCTGAAATCTAATTGAGCGCCTCGGGACAGCGGTTGCTGATTAATATGGTAATTGAAATGGTTTCCGAGGATGCCCAACCAGCTGTTATCCACATGGATATCAAATCACTGCCCACTTTCACTGCAAGTGCTGCTTTGATGCTCTTATAACGCAACAGTTTCATATTTTGACTTCAGAAAGGAGCGCAAGTGTACTGGGGTCCAATTATACTTCGTTAAAATGTTAATTAACGTTTGGTATTTCCACTTCTTAGCTCTTGAGTCTTAGCAATTGATTCGTTAATAACTTTACAACAGTTTCTTACGAAAAGATCAATACACGTTATTAGGCAACGACATTTCAGGCACCAATTTAAATTTAATATCGTAGAAGTAAGGTTACACAGCTTAAAAGAAAATTTTTACATACTGGCCTAACTCAATGGTTTTGCTAATGGATAATACGTTGTTGTTATATTAAAGCACTCTTACTATAAGCAGGTTAGTATAATGCTCATGATGGATATTAATAATTAATTAAGTAGTTAAGTAAGTACACTTTACAAATGTACTTCTAAATAAGTTTAAACAAAAACAACGCGAAGGTCGTCTAATTAATAAAACAATAAAATAGACACCACAATCTTCTATAATCTAATTTTTATATAAGTTTTTAGAAATACAGTTAATTACCACAGTTTTGTGTAAGCGTGCATTATTGACAATATATTAAGCGCAATTAATTAAAAGCAATTTTATTCATTAAAAGCATGATGTAAAAATATAAACTGACAGGACAGTCTTTTTTAAGTAAAACTAAATTTTATTTTGATATTATTGTTTAAGTATCTATCAAAAATATAGGACTAGCATATTCGATGGCTGTTGTTCGATAAAATCCTGTTGAATGTCGGGTTTCTGGAGGAAAATGCGCAATACGTTAAAAGGATCATGGTATGAAAATAAAAAAAAACATCAAAAATTCGAATTCTGTGTACTTGTTATTCACATACTTAGAATTTGAATATAAAATATAGAAGTTAACTTTAGGTTCTACTTGCGTTAAAGTAAAGTAGATTCGATAGTGTTGCACAACGGTAGAAATTATGGTACCCCAATAAATCTCACTGTTGTAATCATAAAATTGAAACTTTCAGAATAGATTCCCACATAATCAAAGTTGACCTTGCATGTCCACAACATAATCATTTCTTAACTTAGAAAGATGACCTATCAGGGGTAACTTAAAAGCGTCCTTTGTGCATCCACAGTGGTTACCAAAACCATAGTATCCGTTACGTTCAACTTAAAGTTGAGAAATAGATATTCTAAAATAGTTAACTTTATGGCAACCAAAAAGGTTGACTTTCGACTAACTTTCAAGTGCACATATCTTTAAAGCGATCTACAGTGGTTAGTTTTCGCTTACATGCTCTATAACAGGTTTTAAAAGTTAATAAGGAGATACTTGTAAATACCTGCCAAAAGATAATCAGTTGATATCAGTTGCACATACTATTGTGAATAAATATGTTGCAATTGGATTTAAAAATACTCGTCATTTTAGCTACTGACCCAATATCTTATTGCCTTGTAATTAGTAAGACAATTATTTACGAGGTGATCGTAAATGTAATGTTATCATTGTTTATTTCCCATTTTTCAATTACTTACAGAAATGAGCAACAAAATAGTAACAGCAACATAATATTATTCTAGAACCCATAATACAATAAGTCATATTACGTGTTTATGTTCATTCAAGCTGCTATAGTCTAAATTCTAAGATAATTTTGGATACTCTTAGTTTTTCTTGATTACATTTTGCACAATCTTCGTGGTTATACTCCACAGTAGCGTACTAGTACAAATACTACCTTATTAGCTACCAGAATGCTATTTATGGAGATAATCGTTTCTGTAGTACAAGGTGACCATTATATTCTTGTGCCATTTGTTCAAATAAATCCACAATCCCAAAAAGAGAAGGGAAATTTGGGAATATCCAAAAATGTTCTAGCATGCTTCTACATTAGTCATAGGTACATACTTACGTTGTCTGCCTTCCGAACAGAACCGAGTTTACTTTCATTATGAAGAGGATAAGTAAAATGAGGGATTAGCAATTCCATTACGGTTATTTAGTATTGTGGGTTTAGCAACAAAATTTAACATGCTGATAAGTGATAATTTTTCTCTTTTATAGCTAAAATAACAATTAATATTAAAACCTGAATATGCAACGGTCCACAACATAAACTAGGCGTAGTCGGTTGGACGGTATAAGACATGAGCGGTATTTCCCTGGGTTACTTTATTAAGCCATTAGCATTTGCAAAGCATGGGAAATACTGTTAAGAAAAAGTAGCATTCATTTTCGGTTACAGTCCTGAGTTTATTGTGTGCATCCTTTCCAATAATTATTAAAGTAAGTGTTTTTTTTTCATACCATTAAAATGTAATTGAATATTTTAATGTGACAAGAACGACCAGTTGTAATTTGTAGGTTCAACTCTTGTTAGTTGATGGTTGGAAATGCAACTAGAAAGATCTGTGCTACACACAGTAATTACTGTTTTAGGTTGGATCGGTGCCCAACAAATGTTTAAGCTATCGGGAGTGAATACAAACCGAATAACCAACTGCTATGTTATAAATTCGTCAGTATGACTTCTTTTATAATTTGAGTTGCATTTATATGGAATGTCCCATATTCATTTTTATATTTGATGTCGTTTCTGCATTTTTGTACTTAATAATGCTAGAATGCTTCATGCTAAATTGATTTACCGCATTATACTAAAATTTAATTTAATTTATACATTTTCCTAAAACTTTATAAAACAGGGCCTATTACAAAACATTCGTCTGTCAAAAAATTCAGGGGGTTAACTTAAGGCTTAAGGGTTTCTTTAGGTCATTTTGTTCTTTATAATTTTTACCAAATTTATGTCAATTCAAAGAAATTTAATTAATTTAGTTTATCCTATGCGAAATGAATATTGTTTAAAATTTTTGGGTCGATTAATCCCTATGTAATACCAGTTTGCAATTGTTGCTTAATATTTTTTGGTATAGTCGTTTTTCTACATTATCTTTTACAAGTTAATTAGAAGCGGAATATTACTTAAAAAACACAATATACATATAATGAAAATCGGACAAGATTAAATATAACTGCATCATCGTAAAATATGTAGTTCTTTTTTAAGTACATTCCATTGTAAAATAATTTAGCACATATTTTGCTTCATGACTAATACTTATAGTTTTATTTTTAAATACCACGTGTACAGGAGAGTATTAATATACAACAAGAGAGAGATTTTAAGGAAATACTCATTTATACACCAAACATGTTGTTTATGCAAAATGTTTATTTATGTGAGTATATGGTGAAGTCGTGTCTGGTATACAGATAGATTCAAAATGGGGAAGAGAACTGGAGTAGGGGCATATAAAGAGAGCATATGGAACGAAGTTAGCATAGATCTACGTTGATATGGGACAGTATTTAAGTCGGAAGCAGCAGCAATTATCACCTGCCCCCAGAACATGGTGGAAAGGCACTGTATGAGTCCATATTGAATCTGATAGTCAGGTTGTCTTAAAGGCTTTACTATCAGAGAAGGCCAACACCAAAACTGCAAAGCACTGATAGCAAAAAGCCGTAGGGCGTTCGGAGTACCTTTTTTAACGAACCAGCTTCACGCTATCCCCTTCAGAGACATCCTGAACTACATGAAAAGCACAGCAATAGTCGAGGAAGTGTAATCAACTTAGGGGGCACAATATCTCTACCTGGGAAACTTTGCAGTTTATTCATTTAAACGCAAAGTGGAGACGCGGGAATTATGTTCGGAATAAAATATCCGCCAAATGTCCCGTCGGTTGTTCCTGTAGATAACCACTTTTGGCAAAATAGTTAATTATATTTTCGCACAATGACAGCACTATGGCAACGAATGTTGTTCTGGAGCTCGTCCATTACAAAGTCCTTCACAAAGCTCCAAATAAAACAGTGCAAAGGCACTAGATCGCACGATCTGGCAAACCATGTCACAATTATTTGCTCTTCTTGATGAATTTGCCCAGTCTCTAGATGATCTATCTAAAATAAAACAATTATCGGTTTGACGGTTAGAAAATGGCGTGAAATTAAATCCCCAAATTGAAAATGGGACACTCTATTGTAATGAAGTTTCCGCGGAGCAACCGTTTCAGCATTTGATAATCAAATGTTAGGTCGCTTAGTTCCTGAAAGAGGCGTCTGCAGCAGTGTTACTGGAGTTACAAATAGTTTCCTGCACGCACTCATCATCGTGTTCGATCACACTCCGGAGGAAACGCTTGCAGAAGGAGAACTAGTATAAATCTAGAGTCCCAGCACAAATTCAATAACTTGGAGTCCAGCTCCGTCAGAGGACGAAGCCGTCGAAACTTGGAGTCTAGGTCCGCCAGAGAAGGAAGCTGACAAAACTTGGGGTCCCAGATTCAGCAAGGAAGTCAGAATGACACTTGAAGTACCAGTCTACCAGAGAAGGAAGCACGCCGAAGTTAGCCCGCAAAATATTCTCAGTCCATGAGAATTTCCAGTCCGTTGGAGAATTCCATAAAATCCGCGTACCTGTACGGTGTCGCATTTATTCATCTTGTCAAACACGTCGTTGCGGTTAACTTAATTGATATCAAGTAGGTTATCACAGTTAGTATCAATTAGGTTAATAGCCCGATCAAATTAGAGAATTAAGGTCTTATAAGAAGTAAGGCCATGTTTCTCGGAGTTTTTATTTTAATATTACCCAGATGGAGTTCGAACACGCATCCAATCGGACCGCATTTGTGACAGAGCGTAACCGCACTGCTCCACCGAGGTCCCTAACCACTAGTTACCTGGATCCCTGCATTGAACCAACGAAGGCAAGAAAACTCTAGACAACTTCTCAAGCGAATTCAACTAACCCGTACGCGTATCAGGTGACAATATAATCTTATAGGTAACTTTGGGAACCCCGTAACGACTCCGAATAATGGTTTCGTGGATGAATTTTGTTTACCGCGTTCAAAACTAACTGCCAGGTGGCAACCATTTTGCTTGTTTATTTAAATCTATAGAGTACAACTGCCGAACGCCGCAGGCAGCCTGAGAACAACCGGCGCAGTACTATTGAGTCGACCTCCGACCCAGTACCAGAGGTGTATCTACCAGGATTTTGCAGACCTTATTACCTAGTCCAAGTATTATTACTTTTATTTATCACATCAGAATCAAATACATTTTTATTTATTGTAAAAGTTAAATATAAACGAAACCTGCTATAACTATTTCAATCTCGTGCATATTATTATGAACTTCTGGCTCTGAGCTAATACCAGGCACCCGTACCCACGAGGACGGACCGTTATACAACAACAGGCTATGGCTATGAACTTTCTTTAAAGGAATATAAGATTTTGTCCAAGTGCAAGTGAACGCGAAGAAGTGGGCGAAAATAGGGTACATTGTGAACACCTTAATGGTGGTGTGTGGAAATGCAGTTGTTACTAAAAAAAAAGGTCAATAAGATTTATCCTGCCAGAAAATTTATGGCCATATTATTAAAATCTACTCAGCTAATTAGATACAGCGGGTTTAATTATTCCATTTCGGAAACTCTATTCTTTTAGCGTTTTGGCCATGATTTCATATCGGCGTTTTAATGGAAGTTGGAAAACTGTCTTTGCGGCAATTCCGCATTTTAAAGATGGTAGGTGTTTTGGTTTCACTTTCCTATCTGCGTTTAGGACGTGATTTCGATTTTGCGTTTTGCCAGAGTGGACCGCATTGGTTGGAAAATAGTCGGCATAATGGTAATGTAAGGTTAGGCTGTTATTCGGTTTGGACGATAAGTTGTCAGTGTTTATGGCGTTCTTAAACATGGATCAGGTTTAAGTCTTAGTCGGCAAAATGGTGTTTGATCGTCAGTCACAGCTATTGGCCTAACCGACGATTTGGGAATTCGAAAAAATGTTTTAGACTGAATAAATAGAATATTTCTCAAATAATCGGTTCCTGTTACTAAAACAAAGGTAGAATCGTGTAAATGACAGAAAAGGTTTTTTTTTGTGACTTGTACAGAACGAGCAGAATACTTTAGTTTTAAATTGTAGAGGCCTCTTATAGATAAATAATATATTTAACGTAGAATTTTATTATTAGTAGGTAGTGCTTTTGAGACTTCTAAATAAATATGTTTAATTCAGAAACAAATTTTCGTTTCGAATATTTTATTACATACAAAAATGATTATAATGAATACTGTTATTATTATGTTAATACTAAATAGCATCTAAAATAACTTCTGATATTTGACACATATATTTTCTTTTTTGTGTGTATTTTATATTTGATTAATTTTATAAGCCGCTAGCAATGTAAAAAAATTGTTATGTTGTGAAGAAGGTTGTTATAATAAAATCACATAATAATAACTGGGATTTAACGGTATTCGTAGTCCAGCAAAATCCGCGCGGTCAGTACTCACATGGGTGGACTAATATAGTGGCATATACAACCGGTCGTGCTTCGGAGGGTACGTAAAACCGTCGGCCCCGGTTGTCTTACAAACATCTTTGACAAACGTTAACCTTGTAGTGGAACTTCTCTTCTCTGTTCGACGGGTTAGGCTAGCCTCCTGCCCGGCATACGTGCAAAGAGGGCTCATAGAACCTACTGCATTGTAGGTAATTAACAAGCCATTGACCTATACCAAGAAGAAGAAGAAGAAGAATAACTAGGATTTATTCAATGGGTATCCTGCAGTTCTACCTGTTTCTTAAGTATTTGCTAAATACACCACACTTTTCGATATAGTCGTCCTTCATAGCGATGAATATGCGTTGACGATCTGGAAGCTTTCTAATGCTTCCCTGGAAGAGGTCTTTATTTACCTGAAATCTTTTCCTGCCTGAAAAAACTTCTAGCGGGCCAAACAAATAAAAATCGGAGGGATCAAGGTCAATACTGCGTGCTGCATGCGGGAGAAGGCCTCAAGTTGTACGACGTTCCATTAGAAAATCAACAAAGGGCACTCCTTGATAATCTCAAAAAAATGTTGCAATCACTGTACCATCTAACAGCACAGATTTTGCTTTCTTTAATTTTGCAGATGTGGCGTAACAACATTGCATGCCAGCACGTTTGACTCATGAGTAAAATAATGTACTCAGGTTTCATCAGTTCTCATAACTTAGTCCAAATATTCACTTGTTCCTTTCTCATACCGGTGCAGTAAAGAAGAAGTGATTAGTAAACGATTCAGGTTGTCTTATTTGGCCAATATTACTATACTTTAGCTTACGATGCCTTCAGAATTTCTGACATTAATTTATAAATTTTCAGAAAAAAAAAGACTAACTGTTGTCCGCCTGCCTGTCTGTAAAAGGACGTTCATTTTTTCTTTATTTTTGCAGTTTACATAATTTGTAGTTCGTCGTACACTAGGCACATTTTCTACACGCGATTTTACGTCTAAAATATTTCGACCGCTCAAGCACACTACTTTTAGCCAGACTTTGACCGCCATATTGTGCCCGCAGCTTGTAAGAATTTCGCAAGTTTACGACTTTATCATAAAAAATTTCTGCGCTACAATAAACAGAACATTGCGACATATTAACTGTAACTGTCAAAATAATATTATAGCGACAAAGGTCACGGCCAATCTTTAATTAATTTAAGTTTTGGAATTGTATTTAGAAGGGGTTTTAATTTACACGTTCCTGTTTAAATTTGAAAACTTTTCGTAGTATTGCGTGAACTTAGTTAGAGTATGTGAAAACAATGGCTTATTGAAAATAACATTCAGTGATGATATTTCTATTTTACTATGCAACTTCATTTGCAACTTCCTATAAACTGTTTTAATGCTTTTTAATTGACACTTTCACACTTTCTTGTGCTTTAACTTGAAACAGTACTTCCGTAATCTTCCTGGGCCTTTTTCAGAGGTTCGAAAGTATGAAAATCGCAAAGCGATAGATCCGAGCTATAGGATGGATGCTCTAAAACCCTCCATTTCTTTCAATGAATTTTGCTGTAACCCAGATTACGAACAATACTATGGACAGATCCTACACTCGCACCAACAATTCCTCTGAAAGTTCCCTAATTGAGATTCGACGATTTTCTCTATTAAGGCCTTCCACACATGCCATAGTGTTTTCTGTTAATGCAGTACACCGTGCACCTGGTCGTGGCTCATCCACAGCCTCTCTTTTCCATTCTTAAATGTGCAGCAACATTCCTTCACCGTTGGGTACGCATTACGTGAATTTCCATACACTGTCTGCATTCGCGTATGAATCTGCAATGGCTCAGCGCATAAAAATTGTAGCACCGGACGCTGATCAAACTTGGACGGATTTTCAACAAGAAACGCCATTTCAAAATCGAAGTTTTAAAAGTCGGAATCAAATTCAAACGCCAGAAACTTATTAATGTGTTGCTTACAAACACTACTAACATTAACAAACGTCATTCGAATTATTGCATTTGTTTTCAGGGCTAAGTTCATCAAAGATGGGTTTCAGTTGAACAAGCCTCGTAGTTAATAAAAAAAAACACTTTTCAGAACAGGTGAAATGTGAAGAGATCAAGCGATTATCTCAGATTGGGGAATAAAAATAAACCCTTATTTTTCAGTAATTTTAAAGAAAATCTAAGCAATTATTGATTTAATTTAACGTGAAATTAATACATTTTAATCTTGATTGCAATTATTTGATAAGGCGGTGTTGATTGAAAACCGATATTTTAATTAATATTTACACAAACGTTTACGTATTCTCAATTTGGCCAATTACAAACAATTTAGGTGCCTGTCTGGCAAACGCGAAGTGAATTTTTAGAGATACACGTTCGGGCACATTCTAAGACGATCTGGTTGACGCGTGAATGGGCAGCACTTAACCCTACAGTTACAACTTAGGAAGGTAATTAGCTAATGATAGGCTTCTATCCTTGCCCACCTACTAAAACAGATCAATGCACATTTAGAGGTCGACTGAAGTTAAATTGACATCATTATTGTAAATGGTATCTGTGGGATGTAAGTTTAAACGCGCGAACGTGTCCACAGACCATTCATCATCGCCCTGTAATTAATGTTATTAAAATTAGGGACAATATCCGCTTGGCGAAGTAAAGTTGGGCTGTTATTTACTTTAAAAAATACTTTCCTTGGAACCTAAGGGTTACTTCCTTTTTTTTGAATACGACGCATTATACAGTATGTTCGTTTTATCATGTAACCGGATGAATCGTCAAAGCATACGGAGCACATTCAAGTTCATAGCCATATGCAATTGAAATATAATTTAAATTTTGAAGTTTCACATTTCAGATTTAATGTTTGCTATGGTTTATATGGAAATACAGTTAAAAATAGACGAGGTTGATTTTATTTTAGGGTAGTGCCGAAAAACACTGATATACTAGCTTAAATTTACTCAACAGGATTATTATAAATTTGGACAAAATTATGGCGCGTTGTCTTTTAAGTTAGTTTTTTACAAGAAAGTTGTTCACAAGTAATGTGTTTTTTTTATTCCGTGCTCTATCTACTAATCACCTTTTATAAGTTTAAAGTTGTAAAGCAATCCAAAAGTATATGTTGCGTAAAAGTTGAACCAAGTTTAACGAACTGCATACATGCCCCATTAACTAAGTAATAATAAGTAACCGTGTATTGTACAAACAAGGCGTTCTTCAACTAATTTGAGGGACGTACATCTTCTGCCTTTTAGCTTGTTTTTTATTTACGTTTGGGGGAAAGTCCCTTTGTTGATTGTATTAAATTTACCTAGAATTGTTCTGAATATTTCAAATACAACAGATGATTGAAGCAGAAGAGTTTACAGTTGAACAAATTAGTCTGTATAAAGTATTTCTGATCAAGTTGATCAAGTTGTTGTTTAACAATAATTTCTTCAGATAATTCATTAACGTTTTGTGTGAAATAACAAGCAATTTGTTTTCTGCGGGTTCTATTATCATCATCATCATCGTTGGCACTACAACCCAGGGTGGGTCTTGGCCTCCTCAAGGACTCTCCGCCATCTATCTCTATCTTGGGCTTGGTTCTTCCAGTTGTTCACTCCTATGCTTCTCAGGTCTTTTTCTACTCCATCCATCCATCGTAGCCTTGGTCTACCTCTCCCTCTAGTTCCTTCAGGTTTTGCTGTTAATGCTCGTTTTGTAGGCCTTTCATCATCCATCCTCATTACGTGTCCTGCCGATCTTAATCTTCCTATTTTTATTATTTTTACTATGTCGGCATCTTCATATATTTCATATAGTCGGTAGTTGTATCTGTTTCTCCATGTTTGGTCTTCTTGTATGGGGCCAAATATTCTTCTCAGTACTTTTCTCTCAAAGACTCCCAGTCGATTCTCGTTTGATTTGCTTAGAGTCCATGTTTCAGAGGCGTATGTTAAGACTGGTCTTATTAGTGTCTTGTATATTATACATTTGGATTTGAGTGTCAGGTGCGGCGATCTTAATTGTTTTTCGACTCCATAGTAACATCTATTAGCTATGAGTATTCGTTTTATTTCTTCTTCGGTGTTTCTTTCATTGTTTATTTGGGACCCTAGATATATGAACTCCCGCACTACTTCTATGTTATAATCGCCTACTGTTACATTTTGGCCTATTCTATTTCTTCCACCTCTATTACGTTCTACGACCATCGCTTTTGTTTTTTTTTCGTTTATTTGTAGGCCTATATTGTTTGCTGCTGTTTCTAGATTGTTGAAGGCCTCTATGTTCGCTCGGTTTGTTCTGCTTATTATATTGATGTCGTCTGCGTATGCTAAGATCTGCACTGATTTCGTGTATATCGACCCGGACGTTTCAATTTTTGAATCCCGTACTGCTTTTTCGAGTGCTATATTAAACAGTAGGCACGCAAGGGCATCTCCTTGTCTCACTCCTTTCTGTGTTTTAAACTGTTTGGATGTTTCATTTTGTATCTTAACTGAACATACGACTTGTTGCATTGTAAGTTTTGTGAGATTTATAAGCTTGGGTGGTATTCCAAGTTCTTGCATTGCTTCATATAATGCTTTCCTATTTATGCTATCATATGCGGCTTTGAAATCTACGAACATATGGTATGTGTCTATCGTAAATTCGGTTGTCTTTTCTATTATTTGTTGTAGTGTGAAAATTTGATCGTTTGTTGATCTGCCACGGCGAAATCCGCATTGGTAGTTTCCCGTTATCTGTTCCGCATATCCCACAATTCTGTTGTGTATGATGTTTGATAATATCTTATAGCCTGTGTTTAGGAGTGTTATGCCTCTGTAGTTTGCACAGTTTAATTGGTCACCTTTTTTATGAAGAGGACATATCAGACCCACGTTCCATTCCTCTGGTATCATCTCCTCCTTCCATATGTTTTTTATTAATTTGTGTATGAACTGTAATAGATCTTCTCCGCCATGTTTTATGAGTTCGCTTGGTATGTTGTCGGACCCCGGTGCTTTATTATTGTTCATTTTCATTGTCGCTTTTTTAACTTCTTCGTATGTAGGGGGTGGTTGGTTCTCATCTGTTATAGGGTTATTGTTGTTTTCTTCGTCTTCCGTACTATTTTCCTCGTCTCCGTTGAGGTGTTCATTGAAGTATTCTGCCCATCTGTCCAGTATCTTGTTCTTCTCATTTATAATTTGTCCATTCTTGTCTGCGCACATTGATATTCTTGGTTTAAACTCCTTCCTAGTATTATTTATTTCTTTATAGAACTTTCTGCTTTCATTTTGATTCCTTAGCTTTTCAAGTTTCTTAATCTGTTCATTTTCGTGTTTTTTCTTTTTTTGTTTGTGTATTCTTTTTTCTTCTCTGCGCCTTGCTCTATACTCTTCTATTATAGCTCTTGTTCTATACCTGCTTTGAATTTTTAGGTATACTTCATTCTTTTTCTTTGTGACCTCCTCGCATTCTTTATCAAACCAGTTGTTGTTCCTTGGACTCGTTTGTTCTTCTCCCAGTACTTCCTCTGCTGAGGCTTTTATTATTCTCTTACATACTTCCCACTGCTGGTTTATTTCAGTCTCTGGCACAGGCGGTTCGTCTTCTATTCGTTTACTGATATTCTGTGCGAATTTCATTGCTTCCTCCTTCATCTTCAGCGTTTCAGTGTTATACCTCTTTTGTCGCTCACCTCGAATTTTCTTTACGTTCGATATTCTTGCCCTGACTTTTGTTTCCACTAAATAATGATCAGAGTCAACGTTTGCTCCTCTATATACTCTTACGTCCATGAGGTTTGATTCATGTCGTCCATCAATAAGTAGGTGGTCGATCTGGTTAAAGGTTTGGCCATCTGGTGATTTCCATGTTGCCTTATGTATATCTTTATGTTCAAACTTAGTGCTACCTATTACCATGTTTTTGGAGGCTGCAAAATTTGCTAGTCTTAGCCCATTATCATTAGTTTCATCATGCATGCTGTGCTTTCCTGTTTGGGGGTATAGAGCTGGTTCTTTACCTATATTTGCATTCATGTCGCCTATTACAATCTTAATGTCATTGTTGGGACATTTATTATATGTTTTTTCTAGTTCGTCATAGAAAAGATCTTTCTCGTCTTCTGATTTCTATTCCGTTGGCGCATGTGCTGCTATTGTGCTTATATTGAAAAACTTCGCCCGGACGCGTATGCAGCATATTCTCGTGTTTACTGGTTTAAATCCAATTATTAGGTGTTTTACTCTCTTACTGACAATAAACCCTGTTCCAAACATGTGTTCGTTTTTGTGGCAGCTGTAGTATATATCGTGATCTCTTTTCTGGATTATACCACTTCCTGTGCAGTGTGCATCTCATTTCTTGTATGGCTGTTATGTCTGCCCTGTATGTGTCTAGAACATCCAGGAGGGTTTTTAATGCACCTGGTCTATATAAAGGTAGCACGTTCCATGTGTCAATTCGTAAATCATTTTCCTTATTTCGTTTGCCATTTC
>JABXWE010104503.1:0-12683 GCA_014611495.1 Limonius californicus | reverse complement strand
TATCCGGTCTAGTAATCTCACTCACAACATGACTCTTTCCATTTTCGTCTGGCAACGTCTGATTCTTTCCAATGTTATTTTCTGTGAAGTCTATATTTCAAACACATAGGTTAGTATTGTCAGTATTTACCGGTTGCATACTTTTGTCTTTAAATATTGTGATTTTGTGGTAGCTTTATCTTAAATACTTGTTTAACTAGTTTACCTACTAAATGCTGTTCATGCTAATTTTATTTGTCTAACAATTTCCACCGCTTGTATTTCCTCTGATAGCCTTATCTTTTGTTGTTATATGTACCTAATCTTCTACCACTTGGTATGTTCATTTCCCATGACAGTAGGTGTTGCGTTATCTGCATTCGACATAATTTTTCTTTTTTACGGTTTTAGGATTAAGAAATGTATACTTCTATTGCCATTTTAGCAATCAAAATATAGCATTATATGAAGAAAGCCATATTAGTTAGTTATTAATTTGTATAGCTGAAAATTAGATATCTAACACAATCCTTGAATGTCTGGTTTTTCAAGCCATTTGAAATAACCGCATCAATGGAAAATAGTAAATCTACAACTTATTAGGCAGAAATATTTTTCTTTTTTACTCTTTCAAAACTTTATCAAATTTTGATAAACCGCCTGCTAAATATTTTCGACTTCTTCTTCCAACTTCTATATAGGCTTCAGCCTGTTCACTCCAATTTATAGTGCTTCTCTCCGTCACCTCATCGGTCTACCTCGGGATCTTCTTCCTATTGGTGATTTATTTCTAGCCTGGCGTACTAATCGGGTTTCCTTCATCCTTGAGATGTGATTGTTCTACTCCTGCCTTCTTGTTTTAATCCACTCATTTATAGATTGCACCTTGCACTGATTTAGTATTTCTTCGTTTCTGGTGCGGTGCATTCTTGTTCTGCCGACTGTCTTCCTTAATGTCCTCATCTCTGCCGTTTCCATTATTTGTCTTATTTGTTGGGTTTCTCCTCGAGTTTCTGCTGCATATGCCAGAACAAGGTGCACCATAGTTTTATATACCCTGCTCTTAGTATCAGTGTTAATATATTTATTATGCCATATGGTGCTATTCAACGCTCCTGATACTTTTGCGGCTTTCATTGCTTGGGACTTTACTTACTCTTTTGGTATTCCCCAGCTAGATATATTTATTTCCAGATAATTGAAGGTGTTCACATGCTTGATTATGTCTTGCTCAACCTGCATTTGCACCGTATGACCTCTTTTCTTATCGTCATGCATTTAGTTTTCTTCGTTGATATTTTCATGTTTAATTTTTAAGTTTGCATCATCTTCATTAGCATCCTCTGCAACTGGTCTTCAGCCTCCGACATTAATTTTGCATCATCCGCATAGCATACTACTTTTATGTCTGTTTCTCACATTTTGTATCCTTCTTGTATCCTCACCTCTTCAATTGCCTCATCCATCATGATGTTGAACAATAGTGGGCTTATAGAATCTCCTTGCCTTATGCCCACTCCATTGTCCATGTCTCCATTTACCTCGATTATTATTTGATTATTGGTATCTATATATCTTTCACTAGTTCAACGAATTCTTGGGCGATTTCTCTTTTATGTAAAACTCGTATAACAAATTCAAATAGGACACCAAAAAACAAAACCTAAACACTCTACTTAAACGCACTGTACTATTTTACTATAATAAAATCAACTTCTTAATTTTACTTCCAATAGAGATCATCAACCAAAACGCTAAAATAGCTGATCAGTTTAAGTTGATTAGTGAAAAATAGAAAGCACGGTTCCACCAAGATGTTAAATTTTGAGAAAGGCATAGAACATATAACATTTAAGGTAGGACTTAGAAAAAAAAGCGTTTCATAACACAATAATTCTTTATTTGAAAAGAATGGTAGAGAACCACCTGTTCGTAATAAAAATTGATTGGTAGTAGTGCAACTGAAACGGAAGACATAAATTATTGAGAAACCAACGCTACCGACAAATCTTGATAAGTTTGTTAGTAAAAGTCATGGCAGATAAACGCAATAGTGTGTAAATCATACAAATGCGGCTCCGATTTGTGACAGGTATATGGACTGATATCACTTGAAGAATCATCAAATACTCTTCTTTAAATTCAGCAAAATGGCCTCTTCTATGAGACAGATGATGCTGTTACAAATTTGCGTTATCCAGGTTTGTCTACATAAGTTTGTCGATGCAAGTCTCTTCAATATTGGTCTAAAATATATCGCAACAGGAAATGATCTTAAATTACAGTAATGAAGTTAAGGAAGAAGCAGAAGTGCCATGAATACTGTAATACCTAATGCAGTTGTATTTAGTTCAATTTGACCCGAATAGACAACACAGGGAGAAAATGTACTCGTTTGTTACTGCTACTGATGCCGGTTAAAGAACTGGAACTTTAACCAGGTAAATATAAGTTAACCAATGAAAAGCTGGTTAGTTATAATTTTCAACGAGGAAGCTGTAAATAACTAAGCAAGTGTTTCACTGGGTTTTAATGTTTAACATACACATGTTACGATTTAATGGTAGGTTAATTCAAAATGTTTTCGGTTAATCCCTACTTACCATGTGAAATTTTTCAGCATTCGTTGTTTACGAAATATTTTCTGTTACAAGATAGGGTTTGCAAAACTCGTTTAAACAAAATTTTCCAGCAACCATGTTTACTACAGCATTTTCCCCCATTTTCACCATCGGAGGTCCATGTATCATTTTGCCCAATATCCCTACTGTCTTTTTTTGTAGTTGCTGCAAATAAAATAAGAAGGATAAATAAGGTCGACATTTCAACTTACCAAATCATAGCATTTCTGTAAATAGTTTTTGCGCCTCTGAAATTTTTCTTTTGTAATATTTTTCCAAAAACGGTTTAAGTTTAGGGTTTTGTAATTGCGTCCACGAAATGTTTGCCACAGAAACACCTTATCCGCATCAAGAGCAAAATCATCATTTATTAATAAATTTTCACTTTTTTCACTTTTATTAATCTTCCTTACGCAAATAGATATATGATATTTATTAACATTGTGATATAGTAACATTCAGAACTTAATGATGGACAAATTAAGGTACTAAGTTCACCGTTTTAGGGAATTTTGGAAGAGATGACCATAGCCAAGTAGAAACCACCATCCAATGTGCTACTTCCCTAACTTCTACTGTTTACCAAGTTGCAATTTTGATTCAAAAGAGACATAAACTACATACAAAGCAAAAGAAAACTAATAAAACTTGTTGAAATTGTTGATAACATTATTTTGATTGTAACAGTTACATATGGTTTACATATAATTAGTATTCCTAATATTTTGAACTCTAAGCTTAAATTGGCGCAGACAATAGTGTAGGTCAGTATTAAAACAATTTCTGTTACGTTGTGTTCCCTTGCTTGCAATATAGGATTGATGGTAATGTTACTAACAAAATAAATATAGTGTGGATCCGGCAACAACTACTAGAAAATAGCGGAGACGGCATTTCGCATATAAATCTATCTTTAAAATAAGCTCGGTCTTGTTCCATTCTTAGAAGTAATTGCGAAACCCTGACGGCTTTGCCTTAGGGAGAAGCTAGCGTTTCGGTAAAAACGACTTGCAGTTCGCGGTCGTTCTATTATCACACAAGATTGAAACGGGAAAACAGAAAGGAAGAAGATAATATTATATGCACAAAAATAGTTTTACAATTACAACATAAACAGGTTTTTCAAAGCAACTATATTGTAGAAATATTTGTACACAGTAATTTGATGAAATATTCGAAGTTCGTCCTTGAAAATATTGGTACGAAACTGAAACTGAATTGTTTCAAATATAATAGTATTTGTCAATACAAGAACAATGAACGCATTTAAAATTTACATTAATTCTAAGTGTGCGCTAAATCTAGTATTTTAAATTGTAATAGGACATGAAAATGGGATCATTGAAATATTTACTGCTACTCCTAGTGTGAACTGTATTTTTAAATTTAATTAGAAATCAGTTGCATAATACTAGCATTATTCTCAATTATTTCACTACTAGCATGTTAATAATTACACATACATTTTGTAAATACGCGTAGCTGCTAACTAATCTGCTAAATGTTTATTATTTTCGAGTGAAATCTTGATCTAGCTATATTTCCACCGTGAAAATAATATTTCGAGTTAGTCGAATGTTACAACCCAATAGATGCGTAAATCTAGGGTTCTTATCTACATTGAGAATTGTATAGGTTCAATGCCTACGAATATACTTCGTATAACAGTGAAGGCACGGAAACAGAAGCTAGAAAAAATAGAAGCTTTACATTTAAGACAGATAGTTTCAAAAAAAGGCAGAGTAATGAGTAGAAAGTCTACGGCAAAGACAATGAACAAACTGACTGACAATAAAGAAAAGGTTATCATCAATAGGAAAGACAACAAATAGACGTGGAATAGCTAAGCTTTATAGCAATCGACTATAACCTTTTGAGATAGCCAGTGAAACAGGACCAAACATCCTGGTGGAAGAAGTACAACTGCAATAGAAGCTGTAAAATAAGGTAAATCGTCAGACCCTGACATCATACACATAGAGTTTCTGAAGCATCTCGATGCGGATAAAGCAAACTGGTTAACGTCAGTGTTCAAGCGTGTTTACGAATCCGAAGACATACCCTAAGAATGACTTAAATCTGAATTCATTATATTATATTGCCCAAAACCTCTCATTTGCTAAAACTATTTCTCAAGGTAGTCTATGAAAGAATATACAAACTCTATGAAGAACAATTGTCACCTACACAGAGCCTTGTTCAACATCCAAGTGGTAATTCGACGATATGTAGCCATGAATTGTGCCTTCGGCCCGTTCTATAGATTACCAAAATGTCTTGACAAAGTACAACTCCAGAAGATGACGGAGCTCCTAAATAGCAGTGTACTAGACGTTAAATATCTGAGTATCATCGTAAACTTATATTAGAACCAATCGGTTGCAATGAAATTGGATAGAGAGAACATAGAAAATACTTAGGAAGATCCTACGAGGTGTGTGGATATATATTATCCTCACTGACATGTATTCAGAGGACACCTTCACAGAAGCTTTAGAAAACATAAGGATTTTTTTGAATGGAGAAAGACTAAATAACAGAAAATTTACAACATCTCATGAATAGAGTAACAGGGAGCAGCAAACAAGATCTTGATATTAACATCAATAAAACATAACTAAAGAAAATGAGCAAAAACAACATCACCAACAGTCATCTTATAATAAATCAAAATTTCACATTCACAGAAGATAAAGATCGTATCAAAAAGGCCAGAATGCTATATTGAATAACCACGAATTAACAATAATTTTTGAAAATAAGATTTCTGCGCTGTTATGTATCCTCTGTTGTCTTTTAAGGAGTAGAGTCACAGTCCTTAACGGAGGCAATAAACAAAGAATTGGAAGAATTTGAAATGTGGCTATATCGTACGATGTTAAGAGTTGTATGGACAGATCAGGTAATGAATGACGACATTCTAAAACGTATGGAAGGAGAAAAATAAGTGTTAAATGCAATAAAAATCAAGAAGCTCCAATACCTCGGACACATCATGAGAAATTAAAGCAAATTGCAGTCTATATCACAAGGCATGGTGTAAGAAAGGAGAGATATGTGAAGGATAAGAATATCAGGGCTCAAAAACCTAAAAATCTGGTTCTATATGATGCTATCAGTAATTCAAGGCAGCAGCCAACAAAGTAATTATAGCCAAAATATTTGACGACATCCGGAGCGGTGTTGTTGTGGATCATGATATTAATTTCAATGTTGACGACACTATCTTAGAAGAACTAATACAATATCGATACCTAAGTTGCTAGTTAAACTCAGAATTAAGTTCAAACATTGAAATAAGAAGCAGAATAGAAATAGGGAGGCAAGGGTTTATGAAAATGAAAGCCCACTAATAAAAACCTAGATTTACAGCTCAGATGGAGAATGATGAAGGGATATATACGATTCACACTATTGTGTGGAACAGAAGCCTGAACACTGAATAAAAGTGATTTTGTCAAAGCGGAAACTTTTCAATCGTGACTAATGAGACGAATGCTCAGCATCGCATAGATAAGAAGGATCAGATATCAAGATATACAACTTATGAACCGTAACTGAGAAATTTTGAGTACAATAAAAAAGAGAAATCAACATACTTGGGGCACTTAGTAACAAATGATAAATACGAACTATCTCAACTCATAATAAAAGGTAAAATTGAAGGCAGAAGGGGAAGAGGCAAGAAGAAAACTTCCTCGCTGAAGAATACAAGGTAGTAGTCAGGGATGAATGTACCAGAAGTAATCAGGACAGCAGAAAAAGAAAGACATTTGCCAATGTAATCGCCCACTTCTAATTAATAGGCCTCACGCCAAGAAGAAGATCAATGGCAAAAGATATATAAAGATATTTATTTCATTTAATTTTATATAACTATCACCTGGATATACGTAATCGTTTTCGATTTATTGGAAAACTCTTAAAAGGGCTATTTTTCAAATAAGATTTGAGATTGTTTAACTGGAAAAAGCATCAAATGCATCGACATAAACCGAAATTAACCTTTATTTAGCAAATTAGCCGGAATCGAACGACTGCTTGGGGTGCCCAAATCCCTAGGTATCCGAAAGGGTTAAAAATCGTAAACTCGGGGATAACAGCATAGTAACCCGAAGAGCTAGTGATAAAACAGTGGTAATAAAATAAGAAAATGCTGCAAATGCAAAAAAACACCTCACAGAGTTCGAAATGTAGAATTACGTGTGCATTCTAAATATAACTAAGACTAACACTGTAACGAACCAAAAGGCCGAAGTCACAATAATTTAGTAAGAACAAGGAAAGCCTCGGCTAGCTAAATCATACTTACTTTAGAGTTGTGGGCTTTTGTTG
Organism: Limonius californicus; assembly: GCA_014611495.1. NCBI lineage: Eukaryota > Metazoa > Arthropoda > Insecta > Coleoptera > Elateridae > Limonius > Limonius californicus. The sequence goes on along the minus strand of JABXWE010104503.1, from coordinate 5,748 downwards.
AACATGACGTAATGATTTATAAATCAGTCCCTTAATTAGGGCGCCACTCCTTTTTAGAAGATTAAAGTTGATTAAGTAATTAAATTTAGTATTTGAGCAAAAGGAGAAACTCAAAAAAACACAAAAATTACCATAGTTAATTAGAACAAGAATGAATTTATTAAAATAACACATTTAAACATTTCATAATAACAGGTTACAAACAGGATAAATTAAAATTTGACATTTAGTAAAGACACACAAAAGATTAAAATTCAAATATTCCTTGAGAGCTCTCAGTGCATTTAAAATACTACATATTTCATAAAAGATTTCTTTTAACACACCTTAAGCTAAAGTGATAATTCCAAAAAGTTTATTTATTTTAAACAATGAAATGTAGAAAATATATTTAAAAACAAACGTCCACTAACATCGAAGAAATACTTTGAAAGTTTACGTTGGTTCATTTAAGCACTGTTTACATAATTAATTAATTAGGGCGTTTCGAACATACCTTTGTTCTTGGAAGGCAAACACGTCATAATTGGATGACGTCACAGGACTACGTAAATTATTAGTTGACGAATACGACAGCAATGGTTTGTTGTTTGTTCAAATTGAACGAAGACTGGATTGCAGATTTTTCGTCAGGGTGTCCCTTCTTTATGGGACTGCAGGTTAGCATTATTAGAGATGCAGCCGAAGAAATTTGAAGTTGCAAGGAATTGCGCAACAATCAGAACAGCATCATTTCAACAATACACCACTCTTATCCACAGTTTCTGAATTATTTAGCTATCAAATCGATGCCGGTAACATACGACAGATAAACGAAGGCACAGGCATTGTAGTTAAACACTCACAAGATAAGGTAGCTCAAAAAGGCATTTCAAAATTTTCGAAGACAAAAAATTGCACTCAAGAATTAACTGGTGTGCACGCTTTCACTGCCAAAATGCGTCTTCTCTTTTTACTAGAAAGAATGCCAGCAGGAATGAATTGTGCGGAGCTAGCAGAAACAATAATCAGCCGCGCATGGACCCAATTTCCTAGAAGCAATTATAGAAATTCACGTAGGCCATGATGTTTAAAACAATGCAAAAAAACAACGTCGCATATCCCATTGAGTTAAAATGAATGGATAACCATTGAGATAAAAAGACGAACGTTTCAAGCAGCGTCATTTTTACCTACAGGTCCTAGAGCGTTTGAGGAGAACGTGGACCGTTTACCATGGCAATGTGCCGAATCACACATAATTGGCCGTGAGAGAGCTTTTGTCACTGAAAAACGCCCCTACCCTTCCTCACCCACTCTACAGCTCTGACTTGACACCGTGTGACTTATTTTTGTTCCCCAAAATCAAAAGTCACACGAAAGGGCACCATTTTGGCATTGTTGAAGACTTCCAGTACAGCTACGAAAAATGGCAGCGTCGCTGGAACCATTGTGTTCAGTTCCAGGGGGCTTCCAGGGTTCCAGGCGATCAAACCTAATTATCAGGATTTTTTGGAAATCGTTTTCATTACTTTTGGGACGCACCTCATAGATGATATAAGTAGTTATAGAGCAATAGATCCCAAATATGGGAAAGTAAAATATATTCTAACATACTGGGATATTTTTAGCGATAAATCAACGGACGGGTTTTGATGTTAGCAAAGGATAAAGATCATCAACACATTTTAATTAAGAAGGCATCCGTTATCATAACTTCATCGGTGCAGAAGAAACTATAAAGCACGGTCTAAAATATTGTTTTGTTTTCGTAGCGCTGCCTTGGAGAGCGTGAACGCCGTGATCCGCTGAAAACGTTCCATGCAAGTAAATTAATTAAAGGCGAAATGAACCGGCAATTTCGCGTATGTTATATACGATCGCGTTATTAAAAAATAAACAAATGAGTTTGGTTTATCGTATAAAGGACTAGCAAAACCTAAATGAAGACTGATCCCGTTGCCGCCGCTTTCAAAGTAAAATATTAATAAAAGCGCGGGCTAACGCTACAAAAGGATAAACGTCGGCTGATCCTGATTGAAGTCGTCCCTATAACCCCACGTTCGCCGAGAATCTACTTAATGTGCACTAATAGCGATAATAGTGAAAGTTTTTCTTTATGAAAGCCGTCTGCGCAATCCTAAAGGTGATACGAAAGTAAATACACTTGTGTAGGATGAGTTAGCTACAGCAAAACGCACTTCGACCATTAGCTATTAATTGAATGTCCATTCGATGCTGCTTCTGCCGTCTACCCAAAAAGAAAACGACTGGCTTGGCTTGCTTGGCGTTTGTAGCATACCACTTTTCCTGAACATTTGTCAATGTTGCTTCAAGCTTTCAGTCACTTTTAACCACATCTGGAAGGAATCTCAGCAAAATCGTTAGTCTCCTACTCGAAAAGAACGGTCCAAAGCTTGCTGTACCGTTTTACTCTTGCAAATTTAATAAACGTGAACTATTCGAACGCCACACCACTTTGCACGATCTGTTACTTTTCGTATGTGTATCTGAAAAAGCAATAAACCGACTAAAGTACACGAACCTGAAATGTAATATCCTTAAGTTGACATCTCGGCACGTGATATTTGGAAATATGCCCGTCCGCTAGTTTTCCGTATAAAATCTCGGAAGTAGATGTGCCCGAGGCAACATGGCGCGCGTTTCCATGCGACAGGTGATTACGTGTCCCACTGTGCAGAAGATTACCCCTGACATAACTATAAAGTGGAGATCAATTTTCCTTACGAACTCAACTAAAAATCCGCAGGAGATGCAAGCCCAAATATTTATGTAATGCAAACACGCAATCGCTAACCGATTTTCCAAACGTTTGAACGCAAAATTTCTTAAACGGCAACACGTGTACTTTCGCAGCACAACGGCAAACCACTAGATTTCTGGAAATTAAACTTTCAAAACCTTGTAGCCCTCGTAAACTTGCGAAATGGCCTCTTACAAGTAAAACATTACAGCTCCCATAAGTTTTTACTGGGCGTTATTAACGTTTTACGTAGGTATTAAATTTTTCGAATGGTTTTCTTTCATAAAACCGCGTAAATCTTATTTTTCATAGCAGGTACTTTTACTACAGCTTTAAAGACGAATCCGTTCTATCTAGCAAACATTGTCTGTAATCGTGTTTACATCATAACTGTCGTGACCACTCTAAGACCTTTCCCTATAACGCTTCTGATTTTCTTCTTTCTTTCCCATAAACTAACGAAAATTTAGATTTCTAGTTTAAGTTTTACACAATGTCTACCCGTGGCGTGTATGTACCTTATATCGATATTCCCAAAACATTTATAGATAAAGCAAGCTTTCGAAAAACGGTCAAAACCAGAGACAGACAGACATATTTTTTGGCCCTTCTGTACAGAAGGTAATCTGCAATTTTAGCAGTTACATTATAAAGTATAATGATTTTTTCTAATGGGATCATTAAAATGCATTTAACATGAAACTTAAAAGCATATTTAGGAGAAATACTTGTTAAGTTATGAGGATATATATACCTGCAGGCACTATGGATTATTCAGTTGCATTTTGCATGTCGTTAACCGTGGCAAAATGCCATCCGGAAACAAACCGTTCAAATTATCGGATGAAAAACGATATGAAATAAATTTTCATCATAAACAAGGCGCTTCCAGTCGTGAAATAGCTATGAAAGTGCAATCAATGTACAGTTATTAGAGTGATCAAAAAATGCTTTAAGACAGGAAAAATTGAAGATAAACCCCGCAGTGGCCGTCCAAAAAAAACATCAGTGAAAGACGACAGTGTGTTCTGCCACATAAACATCCAACCTCTGTCATAATATGGCACTGCATGGCTGCTGAAGGTGTTGGTAGACTGCATGTTGTATCTGGCATGATGAATGCAACCAAATACATTGATGTCCTACAGGAGAACATGCTGCCTAGTGGAAAAGAATTATTTCCCGACAAAACCTTTATCTTTCAAGTTGATAATGCCCCTTGCCACAGAGCAAAGGTTATTCAATTTTGGATGTCGACCAATAAAATTAAAAGAATAAACTGGTCAGCACAATCCTCGTATTAAGTACGAAAATAGTTTAAAATTAATTAGTGTGTATTGTAATAAACGTTTAGGTGTATACTAGATTATTATATATAATGTACAATTTTTCTGTTATTTAATAAATTTCATATATCGAATTGTATTATTATTACTGGTATTATATTCAAGTACTTGTATTATATATTGATTAAATGAAAAATATTAGAAAAAAATGGGTTTAAACTGCAATGTATGTTATTTGTGTAACTGATGCAGAACGTTTGCACACCACTGTAACTAAGATAGGATACCAGTTACACAACTTTTATTGCAACAAAATACTGATAAGTTAGGTTATGATATGATTCCTTACGAACCCACGGGCTTACATATCCTTGTCTGTTACTTATTTCGTCAAATAACTCTCACTTTCTCCCAAACCCAGGGCTTGCACGTCCACATATATAATGCGTAATTACGAATGGAAGATACATATATAGCGTATTAGTACGAATGATATAATTATTTTTAATATTTGTAATAATTATTTATTCATTTACTGGTAATAAAAAGCAGATAATAGCTACGCTAAAAAACATTTTACTCAAACTCTATTGCAACAAATGTTAGTTGGTATTGTCTAAAATAAAATATGCGTATGAAATTTTAGAATAATTATTTCCTATTTTCTGGCAATGTTGCCGAAAACCTACATTTAACTGAATTTGCTTCAATAGATGGCGACGACAGAAAAATTTAATATGGTTTTTTCACTAAAACATTAAGGACAATCAAAATAACACGCTTCCCATAAAATCAATTTTAAGATGAAAACCCAACATGAAATTCTGTGAAAATATTTGACGATTTTTAAATTAAGAAAACTTGACAGCTATCAATTTAAATTCGATTTTCCGTGGAAAACCTTTTTTTAACGGTATCTAATACCATTCCCTGCTATAAAACTGTCACTGTACGGGATCTGTGATACAAACTATATTTTTTATTTAATCGTTAAAGTATGTTCACGATACACGTAGACAAAGCAATCAAAAATTTAATTTAACGGTAAAAATATTCCAGCTGGAAAACATTATCATTTTTAGATTATCGCAGACATTGGCGGTAAATAAAAATATATTAGTGTCTTTCTCAGAACGGTCAACAAAAAAGATTTTGTTTCCTTTGGCCTTCGGGGTATTAGTAGATTATCTCGGCTAGAAAATATTTTTGATAAGAAAAGCTAAGACGCAAGCAGTAAACAGATTTTTGTTCAATTATAGTACTAATATACATGGCATGGTTTGCTTCCAAAAGTTACTTAAAATGGTTTGTATTGTTAAGAATGTAATTTATAATTTTGCTTGCTCCATTTTACTGTACGCATGGTGTTTTATGAACTACAAAGTAGGCTAAAATACTACTTACACTCTTACTAATGGAAATCATTTTACCTGAATTAGGCAAACTTTGCCAAGTTGCCTAAGAAGTACGATACCATTTTAAGTATAAATTTGGTTAAAATCAAATATATTATTTTAAATATTTGTAAAAGAATATCCTATATTTTGTTTGCTAATTCGACTATATAATATTTTCTCTTTTAAAAAACCATATAGAAACTAGCAATCTAAAGTATCTAACAAGCGAGATATTTCCATTTGAAATAACGTTTGCCATCATTGGTAATGATTTGTAAAATGCAAATATTTCGCTTGTTATTAATTTTAAGCCCACATATAT
>JABXWE010104502.1:0-33146 GCA_014611495.1 Limonius californicus | reverse complement strand
AGACTAGATTATTATATATAATGTACAATTTTTCTGTTATTAAATAAATTTCATATATCGAATTGTATTATTATTACTGGTATTATATTCAAGTACCTGTATTATATTGTGATTAAATGAAAAATATTAGAAAACAATGGGTTTAAACTGCAATGTGTGTTATTTGTGTAACTGATGCAGAACGTTTTCACACCACTGTAACTAAGATAGGATACCAGTTACACAACTTTTATTGCAACAAAATACTGACAAGTTAGATTATGATATGATTCCTTACGAACCCACGGGCTTACATGTCCTTGTCTGTTACTTATTTCGTCAAATAACTCTCACTTTCTCCCAAACCCGGGGCTTGCACGTCCACATATACAATGCGTAATTACGAATGGAAGATACATATATAGCGTATTAGTACGAATGATATAATTATTTTTAATATTTGTAATAATTATTTATTCATTAACTGGTAATAAGAAGCAGATAAATAGCTACGCTAAAAAATATTTTACTCAAACTTTATTCAACAAATGTTAGTTCGTATTGTCTAAAATAAAATATGCGTATGAAATTTTAGAATAATTATTTCCTATTTTTTGGCAATGTTGCAGAAAACCTACATTTAACTGAATTTGCGTCAATAGATTGCGACGACAGAAAAATTTAATATGGGTTTTTCACTAAAACATTAAGGGCACTCAAAAAAACACGCATTCCATAAAATCAATTTTAAGATGAAAACCCAACATGAAATTCTGTGAAAATATTTGACGATTTTTAAATTAAGAAAACTTGACAGCTATCAATTTAAATTCGATTTTCCGTGGAAAACCTTTTTTTAACGGTATCTAATACCATTCCCTGCTATAAAACTGTCACTGTACGGGATCTGTGATACAAACTATATTTTTTATTTAATCGTTAAAGTATGTTCACGATACACGTAGACAAAGCAATCAAAAATTTAATTTAACGGTAAAAATATTCCAGCTGGAAAACATTATCATTTTTAGATTATCGCAGACATTGGCGGTAAATAAAAATATATTAGTGTCTTTCTCAGAACGGTCAACAAAAAAGATTTTGTTTCCTTTGGCCTTCGGGGTATTAGTAGATTATCTCGGCTAGAAAATATTTTTGATAAGAAAAGCTAAGACGCAAGCAGTAAACAGATTTTTGTTCAATTATAGTACTAATATACATGGCATGGTTTGCTTCCAAAAGTTACTTAAAATGGTTTGTATTGTTAAGAATGTAATTTATAATTTTGCTTGCTCCATTTTACTGTACGCATGGTGTTTTATGAACTACAAAGTAGGCTAAAATACTACTTACACTCTTACTAATGGAAATCATTTTACCTGAATTAGGCAAACTTTGCCAAGTTGCCTAAGAAGTACGATACCATTTTAAGTATAAATTTGGTTAAAATCAAATATATTATTTTAAATATTTGTAAAAGAATATCCTATATTTTGTTTGCTAATTCGACTATATAATATTTTCTCTTTTAAAAAACCATATAGAAACTAGCAATCTAAAGTATCTAACAAGCGAGATATTTCCATTTGAAATAACGTTTGCCATCATTGGTAATGATTTGTAAAATGCAAATATTTCGCTTGTTATTAATTTTAAGCCCACATATATGTTATAATTAATATATGTATATATATTGCTGTAGTATACCCCCTTACCTTATTTAATACGTTCAACAAACAAAGAAAGAAATTACTGTGAATAACGTACTAAAATTACTGAAGGTAACTCACAATTTAAACCACGGCTATATGAGACTCACAGGGTAAATGCTGAATTAAGAACTCGCTACAATTCTGTTTAATTTAGAAAAATTGATGAATGTACGTTAAAACACAATAAAAAAGTTTTAATTTCAAAATCCATATTACGAGTGCCCAATGATTTTACAAATTTCAAAACTATCAACTAAAAATATAACTATTGATTAATTTCACTTTATTGTCAAAACAAACTTTAAAATGTCACCCACCTTATTCGTCGTCACAAACACTTATCGCCTTCCTCCTTCTTCAAATAACCTTCCAAATAACTCCAAAATACTCCTACCAGCAGTCCAAATCTACTTAATCACCACCCCGGCTCCGACTGTAACTCAATCCAATATCGTCTTCTTAACCAAATTTGCAAACTTCTAATTTTATTTTCACTCCTACTAACTTCTCTTTGATATAAATTGTTGTTAAACCTTTTACAAGAAATTATTCTTCTTCAAGAACCAATTCAAAAATTTATCTACAGTTCATAAGAAACTTTATTCTCCATATCAAATACATAAAGCACACGCCTTTCTTTTCTTCTAATCTTTAATCGTAACTGATTAAATAATAATTTTTTGACTTTTATCAGTAGATAAATAAAATTACGCAGCTTTCATTTTCTAATATTCTTCGTAACTAATCAATAAATTTCATTTTTTCCTATTATCAATCACGATCCAAAAATTCATGAAAACACAACCTCCTATCTATAAATAAATTACATGATAACAACAACCATCGGTACAACTCACGTTATGGATAAAATTTATCAAACATTAATAATAAATAAATAAATGATCTAAAATACGTTTTTGAATAGATTCAGGCCAAAAATGAAACAGATTATAGAAAGTTCCAAATCAACATCATCCCTGGTTTATTATCATAGTATAAAGTTTATTGAAGAAAAATAAAATGTTAAAGCACCATCATCTGCCAATACGATATCACAATAATATATATATATATATATATATTGCTATACGTTCGGGCCAAACAAAATGTTGCTCCACGTTCGGGCGCCGAAAATTGCTGTGTACGGCGATTCAATAAATTGTCCCCCGTTGATAGTGTCAAAAATTGTTGTAGTTAATATCCGCCAACCAGCTCAAGCACAAAACTGTTCTCTCAGGGAATCACTCGTGGCTTCGACTCGTATAAAAGCAGAGAAAAAAAAATTAAACAACACGCGCAAATTCGGAAAACCGTCACCTTGCTTCAACGTTCCTGCAACCAGCCCATCCCTTTCAGCACCACCGCATTCACTCAACCTTGACACGCCAAAACCACTCTTCAGCTGCGACGATTAAAACTTCATTTCGTTTAATGATACTGTATTCTCCGTTTTTTTTAAGTAATACAACTTTTATCTGACATCCACAAATAAAAATTTTTTAAGCACCTCTCAAAGACAAAAAACCAACTTCCTTTCTTAATTTACCTTAGCTACCAATCAAAATACAAAGATTATGACAGATGGGATAACTGTCAGCTGTCAAAACCCATTTTTAAAATATTATAAATTTTCAACAAATAGCAATAAAACCCTTAGATAGCACCTCCGGCAAATTAGTATCTAAACCCCCCCATTATAATATCATAGCAATATATATAAGACAAATGATAGTAGTAGCCATATACAAGGTGTCTCAATATACTAGCCTGTGCTTTTAAAAATCATAAATCAAAAACGTACTGGCAGCAATTCGTATCAGTTTCATTGCATCCTTGGTTCTGTAGTAAATCCGTAAAGACACTATTATTTTCGAGACACCTTAAAAGGTATTGTTTGTATTACATCAACATTATTAAAATTTCTAAAATAATTACTTTTTCTGACATATTACACCTCAGTAGTGAGGCTAATTTCCATAAGAGTGTTTCTTTTTCTTTCAAATTTATTATTATGTAGTAGATTGTATATTGGTATTAGTTATTAGTTATGTTATATTAGTTATGTTGGTATTAGTGTGTGAGTTATTAAGGGTGGGTAAGAGCACGTGTAAGCGTGCTCCAGTCATCATTATGTTGTTTACGTAAATATGTATGTGGTAATTAATAATAAAAGTTATAACCACCACAATTATTAATTATTAAATTTCCAGTTACAAAATGTAGGAAGAGGTATATAATTAAGTTTTCCCACGGATTTAACTAAATTATTCCGTCTTTTTTAAATTGAGAAAAGAAAGCTGTTAGAAAGCAGAAAGGTATACTTCTAATTTTAAAGTATTTCAGTTAAGAAAAACTGTGCATTAATAATTATTAGTATTTACTACCATTTATCTTAAATTATTTCAAAATCGCTGCCTCGGAGATAAGTAAATAGATAAATATTATTTACCTATCTCGTACCCATCGACTGATTGACTACATTTGTAGCTACCAGATGAAACAACAGCCCTTTTGTTAAAGCAAACCTATTTATTGCAGCTGTATTGCATTTAGCGAACAGAAAACGCCGCGCTTATAAAATTTCACCAAATCCTTTCAATTACGCAAGCTTTGTATAACAAAAGTGCACTTGTTTCGAGGTCATTGCAGAGCGCGTCCGAGTCATGCCAGCAGATTAAATAATTAAATGGAACTGGGCTATCACAGCTACCATTCAAACCGGGAACAAAAGTCTGTGAAAGTGGAACCTCAGTGAAGCTCTATTTCGAAACACAACACAAAATGATTTTACAGCTGCGTGAATTTTCACTGCACCTCGTTGTTCAATAGAGAATTTGATCTGGTTGTAGCATTAATTTGTTAAAGAGGGAATATTTAAAGTAGCGGAAAATGGACAGAGTACGTTGTCATTGACACTCTACTATCGTGTATTATTACCAATATCAGGGAAAAAATTTGATATTGTTATATACACGGAAACATTTTAAATTCTGTTTTAGGAAAGTGTTTAAAGGAAATTCAGCGGAGTGACCAAGCATTTTCTTCTTCTGGGCGCGGAATGTAAGATGTATCACATGAAAAGGGCACTAACTGATAGAAATACCCGCAAGGAGTAGAATTAATAAAATCTTAAGAGCTGGGAGTGGGAACGACAGACTTGAATCAATAAATAATTGCCAATATATTTATTTTGTGAATGGTGAAAACAGAAGATTAACATGTGGAAGTAGAGAAGGTGTTTATAAAGAAATTAGGAAAACAGTTTGCAGAAACATTAATAAACTATTAAAATATAATACGCACTCAAACCACATTCAAGAAATATCAGCAATTCTTAAATACTGAAGCCGCAAGATCTGTAATAATGGTAAGGTTTATATAATGTAGCGTATAAACTACATTCGAGAGTAATACAGAAAATAGTTAAGAATTTTATAAGCTATAAAACGAGGAGATCAGGCTGGACTTATACAAGGTAAAAGCTGTATAGATAATGCAATTCGTCTTAAAACAAGGCATCCTGAATCATTGTAATCGTAATAAAGAAACGCATGCACTTTTCATTGATTACATTAAAGAGTTTGATAAAATGAGTTCGGCTTCTCGAAATCCTTCAAAGAAAACGTATTCTCATTTATTTCACAGAAGTTAAAACATAATCAAAATGTTCTGTACTATTTAAATAGATATATGGATAGAGAATCCCTTACATTTTTAAACAAATTAATATAAAACATTTTACTTACCACTACAAGATAATTGCAAATGGAGATGCTCAACATAGTCATATAAACGTAGCAACATGGTTACAAGCTACAAAAACCACCAACATATTGAAAAGTTATGGCGTTTGAAGGAAAGGATATAAGTTTCATTTTTTAAACTCCATAACACCGTACAATCTATTCGAATTGGACAATAAGGTGGCTAAATAAGATAATAAGTAATAAATATATGTATTATTATGTTGGGGAAATATAAAAACTATTATCATGATAACTAAACTTACTGTGAATCTGATAATAAACAAATTAACTATACATTATATAACCAATACATAATCAAATAAATTTTGAACCAACCTGTATGAGACAATCTCATGGTCGCTGTTATAATTGGAGCAAACTGTGAACACTCGAACGCTAGGAACCAAGGTAAACCAAAAAAGGCACTGGCAAATAAAGAAATTCTAACATTTGGAAATTATTTTTCTAATAATTCAAACCAGAATTATAAGTGCTTTCTTATTCAACAAAACAAAGCTTAAACTTTATTAAATTGGGTTATACAATAAACCCCACTTTTTTCACTACATCATTGATGGAATAAAAATTGGCCTTGATGAAATCCCAGAAATGTAGTTACCCTTACATCTCGGCTGGTTCCGGAAAATAAACAGCCAGCTTCTGTCCCGTAAAAATGTTTAATGATTTTGGTGCAGCAAAACGTTCTTTATTTAAACCAATATTTGGGCTAACAAGTAGGTAGATTAAGTTTACATTAATTTCTTTAATTCGAATAACTTGCAGTTTTCACATGGTTAATAATAAAAATTATAATCTCCAAATTTGACTTGTGGGAAACTTTTATATCGGTAATTTTATTAATATCAAATAAGGTATCACTTTGATTTGTTTTATATATTTAAATAATGATAAACACGTGGATAGGATGGAAAATAATACTTTAGCTAAGATGGCAAAGTGGGGAAGAGAATGCAAGGAAGACCACCAAAAAGATGGCGAGAATGTTGGACATCAACATCCGAAGAGGCTTAAAAGGAGAAATAGGCAATAGCCTACCTATATGGACTACCATATATGAAAGAAGAAAGAAGAAGAAAAAGAAGAAATAATGAAAATTATTAATATTCAATTCTTGTTAATCTTGTAGATATTGAGTTATAACTGAAGAACATTAACCTATACTTGGTTTACATACCAAAATAGTTAACCAACAAACCACAAACAAAACGACGATCTCGGCAACAAAGACCAGGTGACGCCGACTTCCAAATCTTCGACGAAATTTCTAGTTTTCTTGAGATTTTCCAAAATCCCGACCGTATGTGTAAGAAAACAACTTCAAGAATGTACTCAACCACTAAACACTTTGATTTATTGCCATTATGTATATGAATGGACACACAAATAAATAAATTTAAGGAGCTGCCTAACAAACGTGTTGTGAGATAGATGGTAATTTCGCAAGTACTTCAACTTGTTTCTCAAGAACCTCATATTTTCACGCGTTGCGAAGGAAGCAACATTAAAACAAGAAAATAATGCGACTCACACAAAATCAGCCAACCAGGGCCAAGCATCAAATGGCCATAATTTAACAAATATAACAAAATGTCAATAACTTTCTTATACATTATCAAACATCAAAAATGAAAACACTACTGTATTGTACATTAAAATATGAACATTTTGATACCTCAGTTGGTATATGTTTGAAAATCCACTGAGAACTTTACAAATATTTTTAATATAATTTTTAAATAAATTCTTAAAATTAAATTAAATGTTTAAAAAATCAACTAGTAATGCCTTAACATACTCCAGCACATCACTATCTACATACTTTTCCCAAAAGAAAAGCATAAAGCTCACAAAATTACAAATTAGTATGTACCTTGCAAACGGATTACAATTTTACTTATATTTTATTAATTACAGTTCAAGAGTGCACAATTAAGACTGATAAATTCCACCACACCTTTATCAAAATGACTGCAAACAAATAAAACAAACCGAAAACCTAGAACTCAAGGTTACATAGCTTTACGATGTCCAACTAACACCGGAAACCTTGTAGTTTCAAGCCGTATTCAATCTAAATGTTGCTAAACAATCCATTTTTTTTAAGTGCAGCATAATATAACTTTACTCAAATTAGTAATAAGTTATCTTCATAAGAGCTTATTGCGTGTTTTAAAGAACAGAGAAGTTTCCGAAAAAGTAAGGGAAGAAACGGTGGTAAGGTTCCACCGAACTTAAACATTCTGCATGTCCGAGCGAACAAATGCGGTGTTCAAGACATGTATACGCGGTAAGACATAAGAGAAATGGCAATATTAGGGTTGAAGTAGGTTTAGAATGCCTTAACAAACAAATAGATAAATAAATAAATAGCAATAAGTGTTGGGTACTTGTAAACAGTTTGACAAAATATTACCGAGAACATTCCTGTATTAGAAAGCTCAAGGACGACGTTCATTAGGAAAACCCAAAAAAATGGAACAAGTGTAGATAATATTACATAACATTTAGGCGTAACACGCATAAAACCAGTATGTGTTAGGCAATGAAAACATCAGTTATCTTTCCTATTTTTCAATACGAGTTCCTATGTTAATATAATTTTCGTCAAACAATACCGTAATGTTACTTTTTTCCTTTTTACATACGCCCTGTATATTTCAATCGGCGTGGCTTGATTTAATCTACTGTTGTTTGCATGTTTCACTGGAAGGGGACGCGATTGACCATGTTGTATCGCATGTCTCGTTCTGTTTCCACCCTAGGCGATGCTTCTGATCGGACTTCAAAGGGTTAATTTAATTAGATGATCTGGGACCCTGTTAATTAACTGACTCGCACGTTTTGATTACAACAAACCACCTTCGTAAATATCCGAGCAGCTTATGGACATGCTGCGAATCGAGTTTCAATCAGAGCGCATCTTTGAGACAAGATCTTGAATATAATAGCAAATTTTACATGTTTGTTATTGAAATTGCCCCAAGGTTCAGGATCATCATAAACTAGCCTTACCTTCGCTGAAAACTTCGTTCTTCTTGGTTTTCTCGTGTTTCTACAGTAATCTGAAAATAATAACAAACTTCAGCTCAGTTCTATTAAAGTATGAAGACGTGGAATATATTCAGTGTTTGAAGGAAGTCGGAATTACATAATTGGGGCATTGATGGGGCAACTATTCAGTGGAAAATATGTAATTCTGCTTTTTAATGCAGCAGACAGCCAATTTTGCAAATCGAGCTGCTTTAGTCGAGTCGCCGAACAAAGCAATTTGAGAGACGTGGCTCGGTTAATTGAAAATGCTTGTTTCATTAAATAGATGATTTATTTATCAAACCAGTGCTCAATACATGAAAAATTGGTGCAGATGTCGATAAACCAAAGTCAAATGGAGAAGGTTTCCATTTCAGGTGATTTTTGCCGAATATCATCCTCAGTTTTTACCCGATTGCCTACTTTGTCGAAGCTTCCTATCGATACCAGCACTTTGTACATTTAAGTAATTCTATGCGAACTTATGATAAACACCTGGAAAATGAGGCAACAAAGCCAAACTAAAATACCTTCGAACAATTGACACCTTTATCAATTCACTTTTACCCCAAATTTTCTATTATCGTTTTTATCTGCCGATTTCTTAAAATAACATGTCTTACAAAATTCCAAAAAGTGAAGTAGTTGAGGTTACTGGGTTGGATGATTTTATCACTGTTTAATTTTAAAATGTATTAAGCTCTTTTCTTATTTTTCTTTGTTTTTTGTTGTTGGAAAGAGTACAACAATGAGATCATTGTTCTAAAAAACGCTGCTTTTCAATTTAATTTAATTTCACTAACTTAAATCATTTTACGTATAACGTTACTAGACAGTATAATCTCATAACAAATAAACAAGTTAGGTAAAGATGTAAGCCGTAACGTTTTTGTACCCAAACTTTTACAAACACAAGGATTCATATTATTAAATAAACGTTGAAAATAATTAATGTAACTTTTATTGTTTCCGAGTTGGAGATTAAAAATCAAAGGATATCAGCGCAATGTAAAACCACTATATATAGTTCGTAGAAATACTTGAAAAGTGTCGAGCATTACGGCAGAAAAGAGTAATGTCATCATAATGGATGAAATATATTTTACGTTCTCCAACAACAATGACATTACAAACCACGGATTTTATACTAAAGACCAATCAATCACACCCAAACATGTAAAATGTATATAGAAGTCCAAATTTGAACCAAAGGTTTTGGCATGGTGCGCAATATATGTGAAAGGTATTTACAAATTTTTCGTGCAAACTCAAGTGGATGACAAGGATGTGTCCATCTCAAAATGCCAAAAATGGTTGATTTTGTGAATAAACACCAAAAAAACGATAAAATTATTTGCTGGCCCGAAAGACGTTGGATTGGCTTAAAATCAACAAATACCAATTCTACCAAACCAAGCAAATTCACCTAGTGTTCCTCACGCGCGCCCAATTGGAAATTTATAGGAAGTTTTATCTCAACTGGTTTATGAAAATGGTTGGGAAGCAACATTAGCCAATCAATTAAAGCAAAGGATTATTTACTGTTCCAAAAAAATTGACGCCAACCTAATCCAACACATGATGGAAGGCGTTCGGAAGAAGTTGAGAAAAATTGAAGACCATAGACCTCTGGCAGCATGCACAATATTTTAATTAATAGTTTTGGAATTTCTGAATATTGTTTATGTTATGGATGAAGAGATTAGATCTATTTTCAGTAAATAAATGCTCATAAAATATTGAAAAAATAATAAATTGTTTATGTCAGCAGCCAAATAAATCTAACATAATTAGTATTGAGAAAATTTTTATTCACTAAACGGAGAAGAACATTTTGAAATTAGATTTATACGAAATTGTGGACAACATAAGAGAAGAATGTATGCAAGACGTCAGGCCGATATATGCGAATTATAGATTTACATCAAAATGCACATTGCTAATACATAGCCAGGTGTGATTTTTTAAATAATACGTTTAGGTTTGACTTTAAGCAACTACAGTTCAAACAGATAATGGAATATTACAATTTTCAATCAAATTGCAAGCATACTTCTAGAACTGTCATCAAAATTATTATATTTGGTGGTTAGACAATTTTCAATATTCAAGATTTTAAAATTAATTATTTTAAGTAAACGCCAGTCTTAATACAATCGAAGATAGCGTATATATGGCATTTAAACAATTTAATAATTGTTGCTAGCCTTACTATATTGAAATTCGTATTATTAATAAGTCACAAGAACGTTAATAATTATTAGAATCTGTCACTATCAGCTATTAATAATATAGTTTTTAATTTAAACAAGTGTTTCTCATCTATTAAGTCTTGAAATTTGTCATTATTTTGTAGGAACATATTTTAAAACAAGTAACCGCACTGCAATTCTGGTTGCAAGCTAATCTGTCTAATTCTGTCTATAAGCATGTTGTTGTTTGATTGAGCGACATCTAGGACGCGGTTTTCCAAGCATGTCTATGCACTCAGGTTACATTTGGCCTATTGTAAACCTTAACTATGAATTTTACCTATCTGGTGTAAACTCCAGTAGGAATCACACATCGCACTGCCACAGGACCTACCGCTTTATTTCGTATCCGAAAGAAGCTCCACTTTCAGATTTGAAAAATCTTCGGCCGCTTTCGAACCCGTGTCCCTTGGATCTAAAGGCAAGTACGCTAACCACTAGATCACCAGGGCCGGCGCCTGTCAGCATGCGGAAATTAGTTATGGAAATACTAGATCTGTTAATACCCTTCTAACTTTGATTTATCATTATTATTTTCATACCTTCTATAATGATTTTGCGTGGAGTGTCATCCTTACAATTATTTATGGAGATTGCTGTTGTTCAAAAAAAGTCATTCTCGCCACTGATTCCAATATTTTGTTATGCAAATAATAACAGAAATAAATATCTATCTGACAAAGTGAAAACATCTAATTAAAACCAACCACACAAAGTATATAAAGGCCTTGTGACGAATCAGGTAACGCACGTTATCGATCACATGATCAAAGCTGGCTCTTACGATAAAAAAAATAGAAGGTGTAATTACTGAATACCGCTATCGAGTCAATTACTATTCAGTTTTATAAAATTACACAACCAAATACAATCAGAAAGTCTGTAGATTTTGATAAATAATAAAGAAATCGGGCTATATTTCATAAAATAATTTTTGTAAAGTTGTGTCACACTTTCGACACGTTTATATTCTACTTAAGTAAAGTTTTGACAGCTGTGTTTACGTTTCGTCAGTCGAGTTAATATATTTTAAAAGTAGAGTTACAACATTTTTAAATCGATTAAAACTTCATGGAGACGCACACAGTCTTGACATCATGAAATGTTTCATAACCTGGTTCGGCATAAGTACTATACGCCGATCTTGGTCTAAACCTGAATACATTACATTGATAATGTCTGGATTTTCAATACATTTGTTAATACAATCTCGTGCATAAGTTTGACGTCTAAAAATGGTTGATCGAATTGAAGACTTATATCTAACCCAAATTTTGAAACGCATATTGGCAATCGCATTTCGGATGAGTAAAAATTAAGTACAAAAGCTGGGATGGCTCAGTGATAACAGAGCCAGACTTTGGATGTAATAGGCCAAACGCTTTCCGGTTCGAATCATTCCATTTCTCCAATTCCCTAGGTGGTCGGTACTGGATCCCGGTCTCCATTTGCCATTGGGGATCATATTAATGGCACTCTTCGTATTACGGTCGCAGGAGTAACAAGACCATAAACAAAAACCATTCACCCAACAGGCAATCCAAACACAGTTTCGCACCAACACGGTAACCCGCAGAGGCGGGCCCTGTTGTGCATAGCACAAACTAGCTTAGCCTTGCCCCACACCGCCTCGACACTGCGCGAGCAGTACAAACGAGGATCACGGTAATGGATGAAAAGAACCAAATACAGACATTCTTAAATCGCTTAAATCATTAGTTTCAAATATCTCATTGAGTAGTATATTTCAAACATTTACATGCATTGGGAATAGCGCGTTGTATCGCAAATTATTCCTCAAATTTAAAATATCTAACTGATATCCAATTATGACTCAATATTTCACTGTCGTAATATATTCTTTGCCGAATCATTAAAAAGAAAAATTTAATAGAAATTTACTGGCCAACAAAATATATTAGGGTATTTAACTATTAAGTATAAAACTTACGAGGTTTACTTGTAACCAATGCCACATAAATATCAAAGTATATTTCAGAATTAGTGGCACAAAAGTCAACCTAAATTTCAGAATGTCATACAAACCGAAATTGACTACAATTTTATTACTATGAAACACATAGTATTTGGTATACAAACAAAAATTAATCAAATTGCCATCTATATCCATGGTCTAAAAAAATGGTAGTGAGTTAGCGCTAAATGCAAGAAATTGTCAATTGTAAACACCAGCCTTAAGTTTGCAACGTACCAGAAAATGTGTAAAACATTTATTTGGTTTTATTTACATAAGTACTAAATATTACCGTTGAAAACAATATATATTTTATATTTGACACAGTGTTCCCCTACTACGAATTTTTATATCTTCATTATTTGAAATGGAATACCCTATATATTTTTATAACATTCGATAGGGAATTTTTCATCGAGTTCATTGATATAGCATTTGATATTTTTATTTTCAATAATAACAGAGATACAGAAAAAAAACGAACAAAGTACTCAAATAATAAAATCTAACTTAAACAAGGAGAGGCTACTCATTTAAGTAGGTGTTCAAATTGTTGGCCGTTCACTGTCTGGCAATGAGCTAAACGATTATACACTGCATCTACACTGTTTCTGATGTGTTCTCGTGGAATAATCTCCATCACTCTTCGGATAACAACTTCCAAATATTTGCGATTATCTGGTCTTTTTTTGTATATGATATTCTTAACATGTCCCCATAGAAAGAAATCTAATGGTGTAAGATCCAGAGAACGGTCTGGCCATTCGATGGTTCCATGTCATCTTATCCATAGATTTCTGAAAATGTCATCAAGATGTCTTACATTACGTGTAAAATGCGATGCATCTTGTTGGAACCAAATAATTTGACGTACTCCACCATTTCCATCGGGGAACACATTTACCAGCGCAGGAACATTATTCTGTAATAACATGAGGTATCTGTCATTAACCAATAAATCCTTTAATAAAGAATGGTCCAATAATTCTGTCGTCAATGATACCAGCCCAAATATTCAATTTCTTGGGGAATTGAGTATGGCTTTCTTGGGCCCAATGAGGATTCTCGAAAGCTCAGTATTGACAATCCTGCCTGTTGGCCGACCCAGATAGACAAAAAGTGGCTTCATCGGAAAACAAGATATTCCTAATGAAGTTATTACCTCTCTCCATTAACATTTCACAAAATTCATTTCTTCTATTAGAATCGCCCTCAATCAGTTCGTGGATCAAATTCACTTTATACGCCTTCATGTTCTCCTTCTTCAAAATTTTCGCCACCGAAATTTGACTTATTCCATTATCTAAGCCTAATTGAGTTGAAGAAGTTTATGGTTGATCCACGGCTGAAACTTCAACATTTAGTGCTTTTTTAGGCGTAGTTGCTGTTTTTGGACGTCCTGATTTCCGAATATTCTTCACATTCCCAGTATGCTCGAATCGTTTCAATGTTTTGGATACTGTACTTCGTGATATAGGATCTCAATCTGGGTGAGTCGTATTGAAGAGATTTGAAACTTCTTTCTGAGTTCTTCTTCTATCTCCGAAACCAATCATCATCAATATTTCAATACGGACTTTTTCCGAAAGTATCATACTTATTATTATCGAAAAAGTTTTGTTGTTTCACAATACTACCACGGAAATTATAACTTAGACTTGGTTAAGTCAAGAAAAGTATTGACAATGCGTCAAAATATCCTAATAATTAAGATATTGACATTTCTAATCAACCTTCTTGTTCTAATCAGCTTTAATAATTCAGGAATACTTTGTTCGTGTGTTGAGGTATCTCTGTTATTATTGAAAATAAAAATATCACATGGTATATCAATGAACTCGTCGAAAAATTATCTGTCGAACGTCGTAAAAATTATATAGGGTTCATTTGAAATAATGAACTTGACAGGAATTTTTTAAACTGAAAACGTGGCAACATTTGCGATAACATTTTCGAATCCTCCATATACTGAAATCACACTGTACGAAAATTCAGAAAAATCTAACAAAGGGTTATCGAGAGATATGGATGGTTCCATACATTTGATTAACTCTGTATATAACTTACTTGTTCAATGAGACATTGTCTACTAGAAATACTGCCCTATTGTAATGTTGGTTTAGGAACGTCCATAGCCGTCGCCATAATTAATCTTGGCCTTAGATTTGTGTAAAGGCCGAAATGTAGTTAAGAAAATGTAATCTAAACAAGTTTACCTCCTTGAAATTTAAAGAAGGTTACTGTTTGTTGTAGGTCACACCGAGGATAATACATAAAATAATCTTTAGACAGGATGTTTAAATGTGTTATCAAATGTGTCATAAATTGAAGCAGCATTTGAGCATTGAACGTCTAATAATGGGAAATGAGGGCAAATGCAAGGAAAAAGAAAATGTCTATCAATCTTGAAACGCAGATGCTAATATGAAAGCGAAGCACGTCCTTGAAATTTAGCAAATGTTTTTATCAAGGTCACCTCTTAGTTACCAAATATTAAACACAAAGCAAATGTGTGATAAAATATTTTAAATGAGTGTACTTTTAATAGCGTTCCCAGTAATGAAAATTTAATAATTCATAAATGTTGGAAAAACAAAAACTCACACTTGTGAAAAATTTACTTTTTAAAGAAAAAGCTTAATTTAATGTATAAACAAATGTTGCTTTCGACTCACAGTTATAAAACTCCAATAGAAAATTAAATATGTCATGAAATATTTAAAACAAGATTCATTCTAGATATCACTGCGGGCTGTGAAAGGTTAATAATGGAGCGACTCCCCAAACGTTACCATCTGTCGGTCCTAACTGACCCTAAAATATACGCTGCAAGCAGAAAAAGTGCTTCGATAAAGCGCAAATGTATCGCCATTTTTCATTTAAAAGCTCAAAGGAGTTACTTTGGAAGTCCCTAATAATGGGTCCCAAAAGACGAGGCGCATTTCTAAACTTGGTAGGCCGGAAGGGTCGTTCTGGCTTGGCTGATATCCCGTCTAATTAATAGCAATTAATCATACCCAAGTCCCGCGGCCATGTTTTTAGTAGGGCCGCCCGTCGCATTATCAACTAATATCTGCAGAACGATTCTGCTGTGTCAGTAATTATAGCTAACTTGCTAATTTACAGCAGGTGAGTAATGGGAAGTATCAAAGAAAAGCTACTTTGTTCGCGCGACGCTGGTATTGATGGAGCACTTTCATCGCTCTCTTGTCGCGCTAAACGTAATCAAAGCCCGGAAGGAAATGTAATTTAATTAGTATCTTGTTACGCTGCACAAATGGGCGGTTTAAATAAATAAAATACTAAAATGGATTCGAGGAAAAAGCTCCCCAATAAATTCATTTGCACGTTTTTAATAAATAAAGGTATAATTTGTCAGCAATTTTAGCCTCTTGCCTTTGTAATTTTCAACGATTCTACAAGCGTACTTCATTTTACGTTAACAAACGATGCTTTACATCAAAAGAGTTTTCTTACAACACCCTTTACAAAGTGAAACATGGTAAATCACGAAGTTCTACAGATTCACATATGAGTCTTTTTTAAATGAAGTATAGTTTTATAGAGCGTCTAACGATGAGAGTACAGCACAGGTTCTTACGGACTATGCAAACCTTACAGGACTAGACTGTAACACATTGTCAAATATAATCGCAGAACAACAGTGTACGTTTGCTTAGATGAAGTAGATCCAGGCGTTCTCAAAAGATATCGCAGTTACGACTTTGGAAATATACGTTACATTACGTGTAAGGAAGTGCCTTAAGAAGGTTTTAATAAAGAATGCTAAACTGTTTTTAATAGCCATTTCTACCTTAGCGTTGAGGAGAAACACGTGGCAGAGAAGAGTCCGATATCAAGCAGTGGAACGAAAAGACTGTCAATGACGACGATGATGATGATGATGAATAGCAATTTCGTTTTCAAAAGTGGTACCTGCTTTTATGAGCGATTAATAGCGTTCTATTAGTATTTGCTTTATTTATCTTACAGTCCTTATTCAGTTAGCTTTCTGTACTAGTAATTAATTTTTTTAAGTTTGTAGGTATCTATTAATAATTTTTACTTGTCGTTTTCCAATAAACAATGAATTTTTCTTCTTGCTCCAAATTCTTTAGTTTTTCAAAAACATGGAGGCTATTAATTTAGCTTCAATAAACCGACGATTTGATTCTTACTATGGAAAAATGGTTAGTTTTCTTGTGTTTGTGTGATATATCGTTGGTTGTTTGACAACCACCGGCAAAGGATGTTCAGCTAACTGTTAATAATAGTTATCACCGATAACCGGTTTGTACAACAAAAGGCGCATTACATTATGACTGACAGGTGCTTGATATCTTCAAAACAATTTTAAGTAGAAGTGTTTTTTTTTCTCATCCCACCCCGCTTACCTCGGATCAGCGCACGTAGCGCTATGCACGAGTCTAACATGCCCCACCCTTGTAAAACCCCCCCAACTATGCTACCGAGTCACTCCCGCTGCTCCAGAATTAATTAAAATTCGGGCCACAACGGGAGTCGAACTCGGGTCAACCGGTTGCGAAGCGGACCAGTAGAAGTGTTGTAACAGTGGTGTTCATAAGAGCCTGTACTACACTCTCTCACTTTGAGGTGCTCTAGAGTAAAAGAACATTAAAACAAAATAAATCCTCATTCTAGACAAAGACAAAGATAACTTGTAGAGTAGCTGGAATTGTCTATAAAATATATGGTGTACTGCATTGAATTGCATTAAAACATTTATGAACGGCAAATTAACTGAAAAATAGGGATAGATACTGTAGACAATTTAAAATGCAAAACTGTAAAATTAATTAACTTTGTACTCAAGTATATATATATATTTATATCGTGGGGTTTCTACAGCCTTTGCCGCTTCCCACATTTCGACCGCCAAGCTCCCCTATTTCTCCAATCGCCCTCTCCTATTGCTCTAT
Organism: Limonius californicus; assembly: GCA_014611495.1. Classification (NCBI taxonomy): domain Eukaryota; kingdom Metazoa; phylum Arthropoda; class Insecta; order Coleoptera; family Elateridae; genus Limonius; species Limonius californicus. The sequence goes on along the minus strand of JABXWE010104502.1, from coordinate 15,491 downwards.
CTGTCATTGTTTGTGTAACTTCATTGCATCTTCAGAGTGAATATAACACTGAGTGTTATATTCACTCTGAAGATGCAAGCTGCAATGTCTTGCGAAACGTTAGTTTGTATGGGTTCATAAACAGCTAACAGGCATAAGCCGATTAAGTATTATTGTCCTGGCAAACAAAATACATCAAGATCAAATCCTTGTCCGCCCCAAGGTTTGATTAATATAAGCACACGGCCCTGTTTAGACAGGCAGGGCCTACGAACAAATATGGCTCAAACTTCTAGAGCAAATGCTTGTAAAGGCAGGCAAGCTACAAGTCGGTCCTTACCTGATAAAGCTGGGTGTAGTTCCCAAATTACGACGCGGTCTAAACCGAAAGTAAATTGTAATACTGACAGTTCGAGAAACCGCGAAAGCCTCAAAGATTATATTGTATGTATCCTGCCTGCCTTTCTTCTTATCTCCTGGTTAGTTTTATGTCGCAGTTTTGATACAAAGGCAATTTCAACTGTAAATATGGACTTCTTATTTTAAGATTGGCTCTACTATGGCCCGATATAATGTTATTTTGTTTAAATTTCATGGATTTTGGCCATAGTAATGAGTTTAGGATTCTAGTGGCTTTTCTACCTTGCTGTATTATGTTGTGCATGTCCTCCTGTATTGTACCTTCTTCCGAAATAATACTTCCCAAATATTTATATTCTTTACATGTTTTTATGTCTCTTATTTGTAGCTCTAGATCTTCATGTTGTTCCCCAATTTGTAGATATTCAGGTTTCTTTAGATTCATACTTACGCTCCAGTTCTTGTACTCTTCTTCTAATTTTCTTAACATATACCTAGTCGCTGTCATTCTCATCACAAGCTACAATAACTTGATCGTCCGCAAATAGGAGAGTTGTCAAACACTTATCATTTATTTCTATACCCATGCTTCATATTTTATCCATCTAGTCCTTTAATGCCTCCTGGATACATATTTTAAACAGCGTGGGTGATAAGCTACATTCCTGCCTAAGTCATTTATTATTATGAAAATATTTTTAAATATTATTTCCGACTCTCACAGCACTCTTTGAGTTTTTGTACATCTCCCCAATAGCTCGAATGTATGTCTTATTTAGACCAATCTTGATTAAAACTTCAAAAAGTCTTTTTAGCGGTACCATATCATAGGCTATTCTGAGGTCAATAAACACCAGGTGAGTAGACAAATTGCTGGCTTTCCGTGTTTCAATTATTTGTTGCAGTACCAATACATTGCCCATACACGATCGACCAGCACGGAATCCACTTTGTTCTCCTATTACTTTGATAGTACTTTCTATTCTCTTTTTAAGTATGCGACCGTACAACCTCCCCATTGCACAAGTAACACTTATGCCTCTGTAATTCATGTACTGTATTTTATCTCCATTCTTGTACATTGAGCTAATATATGCTAAATTCCAGTCCTCAGGGATATTGTCGCCTTCTAATATACATTTGTTGAATATTGCGGCAAGTATTTCCAGTAACACCTCTGGTCCGTATTTTACCAGCTCAGTGGGGATATTTCCTGGTCCTGCTGCTTTGTTATTCTTTGTTTCGCTTAAGACTCTTTTGATTTCGTCTACTGTTATCCTGCTTATTATTTCAGTACCTACATTTTCCGTTTCATCTATTACATCTGCCTTAAATTCGTTTCTAGTTTCAGTAAGAAGTATCTTGTAATATTCTTGCCATTCTTCCATGCTTATCAAATGTACTTTACTCTGTCCTTGTCCATCTTTTTTAAGGTTTTCTATTATTTGCCATGCTCCCGATACTTTTGTTCCTCTTATACATCGATCTATTTCGTCACACTTCCTTTCCCATATCTCGTTTTTGCTTTTCGCCACTTTTAGTTTTACTTCCCTGTTCCATCCTGCATATGTCATTCTGTCCTGTTCCGTTTTAGTATCCAGCCATTTTTGATACGCTATCTTTTTTTGTTTGGCCAATTCTTCTATTTTTTCTGTCCACCCTTCTTGGTTTTTTGTTTGTTTGTCATGCATTCTCAATGCTTCTTCTGCTGTTTGATGTATGGCCATTTTGATCTGACTATATAATTTGGTACTACTTCCGTTTTGTGCCATTTGTAGTTTATTAGCGAACCTTAATTTATATATAGTACTCAAGTATACATTTTCAAAACCAGTAAATCTGCATCTAAATTTATGTTCAAGCAATACATATTTTGTTGGTTCTAAAACAAATTTACATACAGCTTAAAAAAGTTTCAATTTGGAATTAACTGTATACAAGTCAGGACTGCTCTAAACGTTGATTCTCATTGTAAGGATTAAATCTATTAAACTCTTCATTGTTTTACCTCCATATCATTGAAATGATGTATGTACAGCGATGCCGATCTAGGGAGAGACGAAGTTACACTTTGCGCAGTTTGTAAATTATGGAAGGGCAACGGTGTACATTCCGGAGCAGAAGTGCGTTAAAATATTGTTCATTTGCTGCGTACAGACTAAACAGACATAACTTAATGTTAGGTAAATACTCGTACATTAAATTTTATATTACATAGTAATGCTTGTCCACCTGCATTCCTTATCAGAGTAATATTACAATAGTCATTAGTATGGAGAGAGCAACTAGAATATGAACCTGATATTCAGGAATAGTAAAATTCTTGCTAGTTATTGTTTTGCATTTGTACGTTACGTTTCGTAGTAATAACATTGTTTGCAAAATTGCCGTTTATTCTATAAACAATGCCGAAGTTACGTTGTGGGAAACCGTTAGTTGCCCCGACACGTTAAGTAGTGTTCAAAGGGTTTTAATTTTGAAGGAAAATTGCGGATAATATTTCGAATTAATTGAAAGTGGATCTAAAAGAAACATTTATCGGAGGCAACGTGTGTCTACAGCTTTTATTTATCGCACTTTGAAAGAAGGCGAACAAACAGAAAATACAACACAAGATGATGAAAGCGGTGAAAATAAAAAAAACCCAAGATATTTAAATCACCAAAACGTAAGCGTCGGAGAAAATCTTTCATAACAAACTTAGAAGATTTCGAAATGTATGACATCCGGAATGTTATCTATAGTTTTTATAAAACCAACAATGAACGTAAAAAATTAAGGGGTTATTACAAAAGTTAAAAGAAGATTTTGATTTTAAGAGCAGGAGAACGTAGTTGACTCAAATTATTAAAAAGTTAGGGTTTAAACGGCCCCCAACCCAAAATAATCGAAAGATTAAAAATAATAACAATTTATAATAATCTGAGGATAACTTACAAAAAATTTAAATGTTCCGAAACCAAAAATCGACTAATTATTTATATGGACGAGACATATATACATAGCGGCCATACGAAATCTCACTTTCGGTCCGACAATTCAACCGGGGGTATATTAACAGTTATTTCAAAAGGTCAGCGTTTAATAATTATCCATGCAGGATGGGAAAATCAAGGATTCGTTGATAACGCATTGTTAATGTCAAGTCTGGAACGAAATCAGGAGTTTATCAAGGCGGGATGAATTTATAAGTTATGAAAAGTTGTTGACCGAAAAAGTAATTCCAAATTTGGCAGAAAACCCGGTACTCGTCATTGATAACGCTCCTTATCATAATATTCAATTGAATCTGGCACCAAATTCAAACAATAAGAAGCAAGAAATGCTGAACTTGCTTGCTGAACATGAAGTTCCTGCAACAAGCGGAATGACAAAGGCGCAATTATACAACTTAACAAAAAATAAGAAAGATATATTGATCATAACACAAAATTTAAAATAAACGCAATAATGGAACTTCACGGCTGGAGTGTTCTGAGATTGCCACCGTATCACGCAGAATTAAATCCAGCGAAATGATTTGGGCTATTGTTAAACGTTTTTAGCTTCAGTACGTTACTTTTAAATTAGAAGATGGGAGAAAATTAGCAGAGAAAAAGTGTACCCCTGTTATAAAAGAAGAGTGGAACAAAGTTTGCAATCATGTAAGAAGAAAGGTTGAATAAGAATATTTGGAAAATAAAGTGTTTATGGATATTACAATATATTCTTTGGTAATAACTGTATGTCGTGATACCGACATTGAATTTGGTTTTAGTAATACTTCGGGAAATGCGTAGCAACACTTTTTCTAGATAATATAAAATATGTAATATAGTAATAGATTTTTAACTGTAATATTCATGCAGTTAATAAAATTTAAGATAATATTCTCGAATTCTTATTCGGACTGGTCAAAGCCGTGTGCGCGGCCAGAGCAGCCAGGCCCTTGCTTCAACTAGTATAAATGTAGGTATAGAAATTCTACTACCAGTGGACATATGCATTGTAAATGTTGAAAATCCTGTAGTAGGTTTAATGCATTTTTAAATATAATTGTGGACGGTCGATCGACGCAAGTCTTATTTAAATTGAATACAAAATTGTTTGGAGTTTGCGTTCTCAGTGAGTATCGATAATTCAGAAAATATAAAAAAAAAATATTTAATAAAATTTGTAGAGATGGCTTCTGCTTTCCACGTGTGCGTCACTGAAAGCAAGTATAGAACACCTCAAATATGCATTCAAATTCCCATATATCGATCTCATGCTGAAAAAGTATGTATAAATGTAATTCCGCGTATGTATATAATTTACCCCAGTCTAATTGCCAGAATTCAATTATCTGCATAACCATTCACAGTATTTGCATAACCTTGAAACTTATTTGCTAAGGGCATTGCTATTCGAACCTTCTAAAAATTCTTTGATGCCTTGAATTCAAATTATATACTGTCAAAACTGCATTTAGTAATATTGTCACCAAGAAATAGCTATTTCTCCAACTGAATAAGAAATTATAATCATAATTTTTTTTACTATAATAAATTGTGCAGAATGCATCCTCGTAAGCTCAATGTGGTAGCCTTCATACTAACAAAGTTAGGAAGCAGATTCAGAAAAGTATCTTGTTCAAAAATTGTCAGATCATGAATCATGAATTTAATATTAAAATTAGCGAAGGGCAACTAAAGATTCAAATTTTGACGCGGAAAGAGAAGAACTACAGAAAACTGCGGAAGAGCGTTCCTTGCTTCAATGGTTTTTTTTTTCCTGAAATAGGTACAATACTAATCCTATTTACGATTCTGCCTATCTCTACTGCTACAACGTAAATGGGTTACTACACTATTCATTAAACGTTAAACACACGTTTACGATCGCCCACGTTCGAGGATCGCTTAAAAGGCTTAGTTTTATTAAATTTTCGTAGGGAAATCGATAAGGCTCACAATAAATAAGTTAATAAGTTTGTAAGAATGAAATTAAATGACCAGGCTAATGTGAGAAACTTTTAATTTCTTAATACGATTGATTGGACCTATAGCTAATTTTTAGGTACCAATTGGATCATTAAATCTCTTTGTACGGATTTGCTTGCAAATTTACGCAACAATTTTAATGAAATTGTAACTGTAATACCTTAGTATATAACATGTAATTGTAGGCCTTATAAACCGATTGCTTGCTTTAAAATGTTCACTACGCTCGACCCGTATGCTCTATATTGCAGCCGGTATGGATGTATATTAATGGTACTGCACGTTTGGCCAAAAAACCCGTATATAAACAATTAAATTAAAAAAACCCGTTTATAACAAAAAACGTTCTTACAGAAAGACCCACTTTTCAAACAATAATTAGAGTGTGAGGTTGCATCGAGAGGATTTCCAGCTTTCTGTGTAAGAACAGTATTTACATTGTTTAGTTAGTCACCCACTATAGGGCCTAAACTTATTATGCAAAAGGTTGAAAAACGAATATTTTAAGACCATATAGTTTGGCTCAACGTAAGTCGAAAGAAACGAGCCCTGAAATGAGCGGTTTTCGAGGTATTTTAAAATTTGTGTTTCTTGCTAAATTACAATGCTTTCATGTTTATTACAGTCGTGCTAAAAAAAATAGTTTTTCTTCATTTAGGTGATATTTGTGTAATTGTCTCTTTATTTGTATAATTCAAGGATGTTATAGACAGTGGATGCGGTATTCGGACGCTGTTGTGAAGCTACTTAGGGACACCAGTTATGCTGAATATAATAATACATATTGCTGAATTTCTTCCCTATGGTACACAATGTACAATTTTAATGACACAAAGTATTATCACAAAATTAAAAATTTGTACTTAATAAGAGCAAAAGTAGGTATTTATAAACCTGATTGGGACACCAATTGTATTGCGGTTGGGCCCCAGAAAGTTGTATATTTGACAATCTCTGTTGTGAATTGTATATTTTTAAATTTATACAATCCCTTTTCATTCCAGTTTAGTTATGACAGATACGCGTTTTACTCGGGACCTCAGTGGGGCAGTGCGAATACGCGCTGTCAGTCGATGTCACAATGAAATACGGTCCGATCGGCTGCGTGATCGAACTCCGGGTGAGGCGACCGTATTTCACTTAGTTAAGTTTAGGGTACGTGTTGCATGAGTAGATAGTATGTAAGGGAGGCGAGCACCCCCTGTAGTAATGCGAAAGCGGTTCCGATGGGGCGGTAGTATGAAGGAATGGAGAAAAAATGTGTTTTTGTTATGGTCATAATACTGTAATACTCTTGAGGCTTGTCGACTTTATGTCGAACCCATTCCAACCGTGCAGTTCCATACAGTCGGATATTTTCAAAGATTCGCCATGGATTCCGGGATCTTGGGATTTTTATACTAAACTGTCAAGAGATAGCGGATGAGCAAGATCAGTTTCTACACCTGAGGTAAAGAGCAAGTTCTGGCTAGAATAGAAGAAAATTCAAGCAGAATTTCAGCCCAAGTAAACGCTACCAGTCATCTTGTTTTGAAACAGTTACTTTCAGCGTACCGCATACAAGGAGTCCTCTAGAGTTTCAAGTTCGCTTGGTATTTTAAACGTGGTTTTTTAAAAAGTAGGGGTTGAGTTAACTTGATACGGCACTTTTACTTTCACAACATTTTTGTGAGGGACACGGGAAATCCTCATTCTATCGTAGAAGTTAGGTATCAGCAACGATTTTCATTAAATAATAGCTTGCATTTTTGGGAGACATGCCTGTAGGACCAATGTTTTTGGCAAATCGGTTAACGAGATTTTATTTACAAGAATAAATGATAGGTCGGTACATGGCCATCGAGATTCCCTGATTTATGTCCCTTAGATTTTTCTTTGCGTAAGACTACCGTAGAAGCCTTGTTTATGCAGAGCCTATAAACAATGAGAAAAATTGTAAGCACGAATATACCAAGTGTTTCTTTCAAGCAGGAACCTTTTAGGTATTTTCAAACGAACACGAATAATATGAGAATATGTGAAAATTGAATTTTAAAGAATTCACACACCTGTGATCTCGTATCTCGATTTATACCTGTTGTACTCGTTCGCTGCACTGCAGATAATTCCGCTTGTCTCGAACCCACAGGATTTCTTCGATTTTTCACAAATTAATTTAATTCTGTCAATTTTAACCCCAGTCAATTCCGAAAAACGATGTTAACTGGCGAAAACACAAATTGGAATCAACTCCCGGGAACTCACATCAACTATCGATGCCTAAGAACTTCCCAAATCTGTCTTGAAAATTTTAATCGGAAAACTTTCCAAGTCTTAAAATGATTTCTAAATTAACTCAAAACACGTGCACCTTCTATGAGAACTCGTATAGTTATGTTTTAAACGGAAACCCCAAAAATGCACCATTTCCTGAACCGGAAATTCACGAGTAAATGACACGAAACTTCCACAAGGCCAAAACTGAAATAGTCAAAAATTTATATATGCAATCCAAAATGCGGTATTGAAAATTTAAAAGCCAAACAATCAGGCGTAAGAAATCGCACGTTACAAGGCGTTGCTTGGATAGCGAAAGAGGACCCTCTAAACTATTAATTTAATTGAAATTAGAAATACTTAACTTTTAATGCGTTTTTCTTGAGAACGAATATAATCAGTATGAAAAAAAAATTACTTAGTGGGCAACACACGTATTCAAATATTTAAAAAATAAGTACCTCATTTGGCACCTACGTTTGTAACACTCTGTATAAGCCCAAATCATTAGACGTTTTATAGGGATGCTTTAGAAGTTTTGAAAGTTTTCTTAAGTACCACCAACACATTGCTGCTTAAACCAGCATGGTGATTGTTGTTATGCGAATTACCTAAGTATAGTTTTAACATTTTCTATAAAATTTTCATTATAGCTCATGTGGGTTAGCTGTAAGTAGTTTTAAAGACAACTTAGTTGGAAAGAAATTTCAAGGTCCTGTAGAGTTGCAAACAGTGTTAGTGCTCCAAACAAATGATTGTTATGAACCATTAAGTGTGTTCAGCGCATTTTCCAGTACGTGTTGTTCTCAGTGGTTTTTAAATTATCAGTAGGAAGATTACCATATTATATTTTAGCCTTTATTACAGATATTTTTGCAGGTATTTTTAAAACGGGCTTCTGTGCTGTCGCTAACTTTTAGTTTGTAGGTAAGTACCTCGTTATACTAAATCACAATAATAAATGAGGCAACGCACCTACCACATCCAGAAATATTTAATAAGGTAATAGGAACGCTTGCTACATTGCACTGCACCTTTTTTATGCGGCTACGTCCCGGTTACTGACTTTATTGTGTTTTAATTGCTGCTGCTAATTTAAAGGTTGATATATTTTTAGAACTTCATAGATTTGTTTTGAATATTTGTAGTGACGTCTCCACCGATGTGTTTTGGTTTCCAGGATATCTCAAATTTCCAAGTCAATTACTACCGAGAAGGATGAAGTAGTTATACTGTTTAGACTTCTAAAAGTACATGATAGAGTCCGAATCTAAGGGACTTTCTTGTTTGCCTGTTCCGTCATAAACCTCATAAACTATAACCTCAAAGTGTTGTCGTATGTTGTAATGGTTTAGTGTTTAATTACTTTCTATTTTGATTTTAAGTCATTTTATAATAAGTTCATTGTTCATTGTAGAGTTTTGGGAAGGTGAGTTACCTCACGTGCACTTAGGCCACATAGGTGAGCCCATTGTGCTGCCTCCCCAGCAGCTCCCCAAGTTGGGCGTCACCCAAGCCATCCAATCCTGTGGACATCCGCAACTGGGGTGTTGTTGATTTCGGCCATATCAGGCCAAACGTCTCCCAACATATATCTTGGAGTTGGGCAGTGACACAGGACGTATTCGGCCGTCTCATCATCCCCGTTGCATCGTCGACAGTTTGGACTGTCCGCCAGTCCCATCCTGCGCATCTGTTGGTTTAGGGTTCAGTGTCCATATGATACCTACAACTAGTCGCAGGTTCTTTCGGGACAGCTGCACACAAAATTTGGCTGTCTTTGGCGGAGGTGCAGTAATAAAAGCCCTTGCATGACGACCCATCTTCGTGTGAAGTTTTGTAGGGTTTCTTGGTATAGCATAAAGCTTAATGTCCTCAGGGATATAGCGATAACGGATTCTGGCCCCCAAATAGGTTGTTCGGAAACCAGTCTCGCAATCTCATCAGCCCCCTCATTGCCGTAGTTTCCGTCATGTCCTTTCACCCATATAAGAGAAATGACATTACCTAACTTTTGAGATATCGTATATTTTTTTTATAGTGAGTTCGCCATTAGCTAGTTACACCAAGAAATGCGGTTTTCTTTACTCAGAGGAAGTGATACCTGCAGAAATAATTTGCAGGATATAGCAGTAGTTTGGTGACAGTTATCTAAGCAAAAGCAAGATTTATGAGTGTGCAGAACGTTTAAAAAAAAGGCGAATTAATTCGAAGAAGAGCGTTTAGGTAGGCCTTCCACGTCGAAGACAGACATCAACATCGGGAGAGTTGAACGAATGATTTGCGATAATCGGCGGGTAAGAAGTGCAACTAAATTGGCTGTTAGCCATGGTTCAGCATTTTCAATTGTTCACGACTCATTCAATTTTCGATAAGTTTGTGTCAGGCCACATGTAGACCAGAAAAAAGATTCTGTGTGTTAAAGATCTTGGTTTCGAGCTGTTAGACCACCCACCATATAACCTTGACTTGGAAATAGGTGATTTTCACTTTTTTGGGCCATTGAAAGAGGAGCTGGATAGACAGAAGTTTCATTGGTATGAGGTGGTTGTTGCAGCGCTGTAGAATTGGTTAGGCTCGAGACCAATAACTTTATTCCACGCAGGAATTGAAAAGCATTTTGATGAGATGGACTAAGTGTATAGAAGAAAGGGGGGATTATGTGGTAAAATGATCCCCATTATGAACTTGTACGAGGCCAGCCTTTTATGTTTTTACAAACGACCGCTAGGTGGCGCTATTGAGAGTGTCATTACTATTTTCCTAAAATTTGACATTTGTTATTGTGAAAACAGTGGCAGCTTAGAAATTGACCGAGTAGTTTGTTTACAGTCGGTGTCTAAAAAAAAGCAGTTTTGTGAAAAAATGGGAATTTCAGGTGACGGTTTTCGTTGGATAATTTTTTACGATTTTAGTAAAGACCTAACCCAACAACAACGCATAGAATCGCTTTATTCAACTTTTGATAATGAAGCACCATGAGAAAAGACTGTTTACAATTGGTTTGCAGAATTTCCCCGTGGCCGTGCGTCCGTCAGTGATGAATTTCGTGAAGGTCGACCAAAATCGGTTGTTATTCTAAAAAAACATCGATGCTGTGCGCAACATAATTGAAGAAGATCGGCATGTGGAATAGAAGCATCCTTAGGTATATCGAAGACCGCAGTACATTCGATTTTGCATGAACATGTAGCTGTGAAAAAGATCTGCTCCCGATGGATTCCACATAATTTGATACAAGCTCAAAAAAGGCTGCTCGTGTTCATTAGTGTGAGGAAATGCTCAAACAATTCTACCGAGGAACTGCAAAATCCGTATACAACATTGTAACAGATGACGAAACTTAGATATATTTGTATGAAGCGGAAACTAAGCAACAATCCACTGTTTGGGTGTTCCAAGATGAACCGAATCCCACAAAAGTTGTTCGTTCACGAAGCACTTCCAAGAAAATGATCGCTTGTTTCTTCGGTTGTACTGGACATATCGCAACCATTTCTTCAGAGGATTGACGAACAGTTAACGTTGAATGGTATACAACAATTTGTTTGCCAGAAGTCGTCGACGAAATCAGGAAAAACAGCTGGAAACGTCGCATCATTCTTCACCATTACAATGCCAGCTCTGACACACCACGTCAAACAATTGATTATTTGAAGAACAAAAACATCGAATTAATGTCTCATTGCCTGTATTCACCTGATGTATCGCTTAACCACGTCTTTGTGTTCCCGAAGGTCAAACAAAAAATGCATGGACAGCGATTTTCATCACCTCAAGAAGCTGTTGTAACCTTGAAAAACTATGTTTTTGAGATACCAATTTCAGAGTGGAAAGAATGTTTCGAGAATTGGTTAGAACGCATTCAAAAGTGTATAAGTCTTAAAGGCGAATATTTTGAAAAGCAATAGAATAGTTTGTTTGTTCGAAAAAAAATTTTTTCTTTCCTAGTTTTTATAAAAACTTAAAATGTATGTACAATTAATATATGTGATTTATTTAGATTTTGACTTTTCTTCGTACAAACCTAACCTATCATTCTTACATTTGCAATGGCGGTATAAAGGGCGATAATGCAGTGATCTGTGAAAAATATTTGAAGTACACGGAAAGGGTAATTCAGAATTTTACAGGAAATGCTTAACAATTGCATATTTACATTTGAAGACTACTTTACGGATTTATAATTTTACAGTTTTCGCTTATGATGTACTCACGGGAAGTGATATTGGCTTCGGCTGTTATCCCAAAATAGATGATTATGGAAGTGTCCGTAATGTAAATTTGAGTGGAGCATAGTAATAAAATTAACTTTCTTCGTTTAATATAATTAAATAGATGATGTTTTGAACAACATAAACATTAACTCAGGCGTCCTCGCTAAAAACATTTGTTTTATCGGCAGGTTCTTGAAGTTTCTTTTAACATGAGACGTTATTGAGTAGTTTAACGAGTATAGTGCACGCGATTTCTCCCCACGAGTCCAGCTGCAACGAAATACCTAACACTTTATCGTAACCACTCTAGAACAAATTGTGTAGGACAGAGTTTTAAAATTGTTATTTGTAGTACCTCGAAAAGCTTCAACAATTTGTACCCAGAAAAAAGAATTGAAAAAACATAATTAAATTAGGTTATTTATGGTTAAACGTTAGAGTAAATTGGAAACTATGGCAAACATAAAAATTAATGGGAAACCATTCAGCAATATTTCGAACTACTGTCCGTGGCGATTATATCCGATTCGGGTGTTTTAAATCAAGTTTGCATATCTGCATATATGTAAATGCACAATCACAAGTCGCGTCGCAGTATGATAACGTGTCCCAAGGCGAACTTTTAAATCCGCTATTTGAAATTTCACTGTCATATCACGCTGTCTTTTTATGACAGGGTAAAATGACATTGGTGTATAACATCGCCATGATTCCGGCCTATTGTGAGGGATGGGTCGCCGCTGGCCATGAAAATAATTCCGACCATTCTAGGATAATGTGACGGCCGAGTAGTTTCTAAACATTGTTGAAATGAAGTGAAATAGGGAACTCTGTTTATAAAGGAAGTGTTTGTAAAAAGGTTTTCATTGTTTCTTTCTTAAACAATTCGGAGCTCGGGAAAAACTTCCGAATTAATATGTTGTTTTGGTGTTTTAATATGAAATTCTTTGCGGTCTTTAGTTAGTTGCACATTTACAATTTAAGTATTCAGTTTTGAAATTCATGTATAATAGAATGTTTAAATTGATTGTAACTTAAGTGCTATATAAATTGTTAATCAATAGGAAGGTAATACGCTCAATATAAATATGAAATATTAAGAATATATACTTTGAAAAATTATACCTTTCATAATAAAAATAACCTACATTTGGAATTATGAAGTTAAGAAAAATTTGTAATAGAGGAAAGCAAAAACTAACATTTCTAATCGTTGGTATCCGAAAGTAAATGAGAAGATTGTCAATTTTCAATTTATAATTAAAAAATTTCGAAATAATTGAGTACATTACACATTTTTAAAGAATTTTTGCGCCGGCCGTGCCTTACAGGGTGCGTAAGCCGTCGGTCCCGATTGTCATACGAACGTCTTTAACAATCATAGCTATGCAGTGGCACTTCTATTTTTTGTTAGGCTGGTCAGGCTACATTTTTGTCCGGCTAACGAGCAAAGAAGGTTCACAGAACTTATTATTTGTAGATAAATATCAAACCATTGGAGGCAGGAAGGAGAAGGAAATATTTTGTAAATAATTTCTTTGCATGTGTATGGCAACAAGCCTTCATTTTATAGAAATTGGAATTATTAACAATCACAAACTCCACAATTGAATGCAATCAACCTGATTATATACTTCAGTAATGGAAAAGTTGGTAAAACAACAACTGTATCAGATTAAATGCTTACAGTTATGCACGTGTGTAGAAAACCACTGGCCAGATCTAAATATTAATAATGGCGCCTCCACCAAATGCCATTAGGGACATTTATAGTTATTTTTCGGTATTAAAATACGCCGTTCGTCGGAATTATTTCATTTAGAAATAAAGTATAACAAAAACCGCCAGATCGGTGTTGGAAACAATTTTTTCTTTTTCTTCTTCTCTTCTGCAGGCAGTTTACTTGTCTTACACTATTTTCGTTATGTGGATTCTTTCCATCTTTTCCTCGGACTACCTATATTCCTCCATCCTGTTAGTGATCTGTTTCTTACAATTTTGACTAATATTTGACTGTTCATTGTTGCCATTCCACTCTATTCTTCTTTCTCTTATTCAATTACTTATGATCTTGCCTTTTCTTGTTTTGTTGGGTATATTTGTTTCTGGACTGTCATTTTGCTCACTTCCGGCTTTTATGTAGGTTGTGTCTGGTCTAGATTCTGCGAACGTGATTGTGGGTCTTATAACACGTTTGTATATCTTTGCTTCGGTCTCTACATTGAGGTAATTATTTTTCCAAATTAAAACTTTGAGGCAGCCAGATATTCTTCGTGACTTTGTTCGGTTGTTCTTTAACCTTCCTCTGCAGCAGTCCTTGGCGTGTTAAGTCCGCCTCTAGGTAATTTATACATGATAGTTGTTCTACCATTTGAGCATTATTGATTAATTTGCATCTTATCGGCTCGTCTGAGGTCACCATCGATTTTGTTTTATCTGCAGACACGACCATGTTGTAAGTTGCTGCTGTTTCGTTAAACTGGAATAGGTGTCGTTCCTTTCCATTTTATAACATTGTTTTGTTTTTAATTTGTTTATAATCTTGTCCATTATGATGTTGAACAAAATAGGACCTTAAAGGTGGGTAGTTCAATTCCCGACTCGATATCTGGCAGGTGGCCTACCCAGTCGCTTTAAATAATGGGGTACCTGCGTTTGAATGAACAAGGGGTAATAATGGGGTAGCCTAATGCATTATGCACACCACATCACCACGTGTCATGAATTTAGCAGAGGGCAAGCGCGTCTGAGAGCAAGGATACGGGAGCTCTGAGTTTCCGTCATGCAGAGCCTCACCATTACTAATACATCCTAATTTATAATATGAAAATAATTCTACCTCTGCCAAATAATAACTTGTCGTTTCCATGGATACACAAACAAAATTTGATAATTCAAAGTACCTGTTGGCATTTTGCATTGTACTGATTGAAAAAAGTAAATAATCATTTTACAGAAATGGAATAACTCTAAAATGTTTAAATTTAAGGTTGGTAATTAGTTTTTATATCAGATATTTAGATAATATTATCATAACCTATTACTATAGTTTTTCTTTTTATTTAATGCGTGTACTTCGTCTCTGCTATAAATCTAAACCGAGTTGAGTGCTTTTATTGAACTTTATCAAGAAACTGAAATAATTTGGTATCTATCGAAATTAAAATTTGTATGTCATACATTTATCTCAGAAACTAAATAACGATTTTAAATTCGGCAACTTTTTGACGGTGGAAGCTGTAGTGAGTGAAAAATATATTATTGATAATTAAAAGGAGACGTGTGAAATAAACAGCAGAAGAGTAGAAGCACGTAAAATTATAGAATACCTTACAGTAAGTTGTTATGTTCGATTGAGTTTTGCCGCTTAGGCTTTGCAATTTCCCATCTGTTCCGTTTGACGTACTTGTATAAGTTTGGATTTGCTCACAAAATGCAGTTCTTGGAACCCTTCGCTTGCAGGTGTGCCGGAAGGCACACGTGCAAGAGGATTGTTATAGAACAATTTCGTTGTGTGGGAGTATTTGCGGTTGGGGGAAGTCAGTGGACGCTAGTCTTTGGAAGTGAACGAACGTCCGGTTGTTAGCTGCTTTCTTCTGCTACATGAATTTATCATTTCGTTTTTTGCCATGGCAAAAGAATCTTCGACTTGGGTCGGATTAAAAATATTAGCAGAGTGTCAGATTTTTGTAAAGACAATTCAGTGAATTTGTTCTCT